>CM057247.1:959556-1044777 GCA_029931835.1 Etheostoma nigrum
CCTCGGTCTATCCCCTCGGTCTATCCCCTACCCCTCGGTCTATCCCCTCGGTCTATTCCCTACCCCTCGGTCTATCCCCTACCCCTCGGTCTATCCCCTACCCCTCGGTCTATCCCCTCGGTCTATCACCTACCCCTCGGTCTATCCCCTCGGTCTATCCCCTACCCCTCGGTCTATCCCCTCGGTCTATCCCCTACCCCTCGGTCTATCCCCTCGGTCTATTCCCTACCCCTCGGTCTATCCCCTCGGTCTATCCCCTACCCCTCGGTCTATCCCCTCGGTCTATCACCTACCCCTCGGTCTATCCCCTCGGTCTATCCCCTACCCCTCGGTCTATTCCCTACCCCTCAATCTATCCCCTCGGTCTATCCCCTACCCCTCGGTCTATCCCCTCGGTCTATTCCCTACCCCTCGGTCTATCCCCTACCCCTCGGTCTATCCCCTACCCCTCGGTCTATCCCCTCGGTCTATCACCTACCCCTCGGTCTATCCCCTCGGTCTATCCCCTACCCCTCGGTCTATCCCCTCGGTCTATCCCCTACCCCTCGGTCTATCCCCTCGGTCTATTCCCTACCCCTCGGTCTATCCCCTCGGTCTATCCCCTACCCCTCGGTCTATCCCCTCGGTCTATCACCTACCCCTCGGTCTATCCCCTCGGTCTATCCCCTACCCCTCGGTCTATTCCCTACCCCTCAATCTATCCCCTCGGTCTATCACCTACCCCTCGGTCTATCCCCTCGGTCTATCCCCTACCCCTCAGTCTATCCCCTCGGTCTATCCCCTCGGTCTATCCCCTACCCCTCGGTCTATCCCCTCGGTCTATCCCCTCGGTCTATCCCCTACCCCTCGGTCTATCCCCTCGGTCTATTCCCTACCCCTCAATCTATCCCCTCGGTCTATCACCTACCCCTCGGTCTATCCCCTACCCCTCGGTCTATCCCCTACCCCTCGGTCTATCCCCTCGGTCTATCCCCTCGGTCTATCCCCTCGGTCTATTCCCTACCCCTCGGTCTATCCCCTCGGTCTATCCCCTACCCCTCGGTCTATCCCCTCGGTCTATCACCTACCCCTCGGTCTATCCCCTACCCCTCGGTCTATCCCCTACCCCTCGGTCTATTCCCTACCCCTCAATCTATCCCCTCGGTCTATCACCTACCCCTCGGTCTATCCCCTCGGTCTATCCCCTACCCCTCGGTCTATCCCCTCGGTCTATCCCCTCGGTCTATCACCTACCCCTCGGTCTATCACCTACCCCTCGGTCTATCCCCTCGGTCTATCCCCTACCCCTCGGTCTATCCCCTCGGTCTATTCCCTACCCCTCAATCTATCCCCTCGGTCTATCACCTACCCCTCGGTCTATCCCCTCGGTCTATCCCCTACCCCTCGGTCTATCCCCTCGGTCTATTCCCTACCCCTCAGTCTATCCCCTCGGTCTATCCCCTACCCCTCGGTCTATCCCCTACCCCTATGTAATGGGACATCACTAGGTCCCGCGTGAACGCGCAAAAACAAGGGGAAGAGGGAAGGGGGAAGGAGTAAGGGGGAAGGGTAAGACAGAGAAATGAGATTCAGCCTTAGACTTCACATCTTCCACATTTCCAGCTCATTTCAGCTGTCAGTTAGGTATGAGGAAGTGTGGGTGTGTGTGTCTGTGTGTGTGTGAGAGTGTCTGTGTCTGTGTGTGAGAGTGTCTGTGTCTGTGTGTGTGTGTGTGTGTGTGAGTGTGTGTGTGTGTCTAGGGGAATTTCCCGGTTGTTGTCAGCAGTTTAACATTTCTCCTGATCGTGACAACGGCACCTCCTCATGTCTCCTTCTCTACATCCTCGGTTCCTCTCCTCGGCCCCGGCGGTTCATCTCCTCGGTTCCTCTCCTCGGCCTCGCGGTTCCATCTCCTCGGTTCCTCTCCTCTCCTTATATTTATTGAGTTTAGTGAGAGAAATATATCACAATGTCTGTCTGTGTGTGTATGTGAAATTGTATGTGTATGTGTGTGTGTGTATGTGTGTGTGTCTGTGTGTCTCTGTATGTGTCTGTGTGTGTATGTGTGTGTCTGTCTGTGTGTGTGTGTGTGTGTGTGTATGTCTCTGTGTGTGTGTGTGTGTGTGTGTATGTGTCTGTGTGTATGTACGTGTATGTGTGAGTGAGTGTGTGTGTGTGGTTCAGGGGTTTCCAGTGTGGGCGGGGCGAGGCTACAGGGACACAAACCAGGAAGTAGAACCAGTCTCGTGTAGTTTCCAACACGTTCCTGTGGCGGATATAGAGGACGCAGAGCGCGCGGCGGCTGAGCACTTTAACCCGTGACCGCGTGTTCGAGCCCCGGCTGTCCGCGATGTGTGAGGCCGAGCTGCTGGACCTGAAACACGGCTGCAGTCCCGCGTGCCTCCGCGCGTATTCTCCGTCCGGTTCTCACGTCTTCCTGCTCCGCTCCCCGGAGGAAACGGACGGCTTTTCAGGCGCGTTCGCGTTTGACGTGCACGTGCTGGACTCCGGCTCCACCGCGGAGTGTTTGTACCGGCTCAAGCAGACTGTTGACCGGCTGCACCTGAGCTCCATCCGGGTTCTTACGACCCCGCAGGTACGGTATCCATAGAAACAGACCTGTGAAGAGTTTGTGCGTGTCTCTCAGTGTGTCTGTATGTGTATGTGTGTGTGTGTCAGTGTGTGTGTCTGTATGTGTATGTGTCTCTCAGTGTGTCTGTGTGTGTGACATGTACGAAAATGTTGGAAAAAAGCGTCAAAAAGTGATAAAAAAAAATTAATTTTCAGTTTTGACAACTCGAGGGTCCAAGTTCTTTTTACCGATTATTTTCTCCAAATGTTATAAAATAGACAAAACCCCAAATCCAGTGAGTAGAGACCTGATTATTAATGTACCGTTTGAGGAGCGTTGTTGGGAACTGTCCTCGGTACTTTATGGGACAATTTGGTGGAAAGAAACCTTTTGGAAAGGGGTGAAATCGGACGTGAGGACATAAGGAGGGATGAAAAAGTATAAAAGGAGATAAAAATGTCAATAAAAGTGACAAAAATGTGAAAAAATGTGGAATAAAGTGACAAATAGGGCAAATAAATGTCAAATAAAAGGACAAAAATGTGAAAAATGTCAAATAAAGAGACAAATGTAGAAAACAAAACTTTAAAATTTGGGGTTAAAACCCAGGAAAATGTCAGAAGGCTCAGAAAAAGTGACACAACCATCGGAGGAAAGACACAAAAGGGTTGAAAAAGACGACATAACGTTGATAAAAGGCTTTTATTTTGAAATTCTGACTCAGAAAAACAAAATAGAGGACACCTCGAGGGTTAAGATGTTAATTCATCAGAAGTGACCCCCCCCCCCCCCGCAGGGCCGGGACGTCCTGCTTCTCTACCAGCGCCAGCTGTTCACTGCCGTCTACACTTTCGATTACGTCACCTGTCCGAGCTGCGCAGGCCCCGCCCACCCGGACCCACCTGACTCACCTGGAGTAGCAGAAGAAGAAGTGGAGGAGGAAGTGTCTGTGTTTCTGCAGCAGCTGCCGGCGCTGAGAGGAGACCTCAGAGTCCTGAGGTCCACGCTGATCCCAGGTCAGAGTAGTAGTAGTAGTATTAGTAGTAGTATTATTAGTAGTTTTATTAGTAGTAGTAGTAGTAGTAGTAGTAGTATTAGACATATTTGATGGAGTTGTAGTCTAGAAAAACAGCAAAGATTCTGATTCATGTAAAATCATCCCCCCTCTCTCCCCCTCACCCCCCTCTCCATCCCCCCTCCCCAGACTGTTTTGGTCATGGCTTCAGCACCCGTGGGGGGGGCGTGTCCTCCATCCCAACGCTGTCCTCCCTGAACCTGTTCAGCAGCAGCCGGAGAAGGGACGCGGTCGCCGTGGTGACGGAGAACAGACGCCGGCTGGCGGTCCACGCCGGCTTCCACCCGCAGCCGCTGCGTCTGGTCAAGGTACGCCCCCGCCCCCCCAGGTTATAGAGTCAAGGTACCCCCCCCCCCCAGTGCCTGCCATTGTTATGTGTCCGTCTGCCCCCACCCCCCCCCGTGTCTCCTGCAGGTGGACCATGGTAGTGACGTCTGGGTTGTGGGGAGCGCCGAGCCGGACAGCTACGACGCCATGGTAACAGACCAGGTGGGCGTGGTGCTGGCCGCTCCGGGGGCCGACTGCATGCCCGTCCTGTTCGCCGACCCTGTGGCCAAGGTCATCGGCGCCGCTCACGCAGGTGACCGCTACCTACCGGATCAGCTGACCTGACTCGGAAATGTGTATATGCGTGTGTGTGTACGAATGTGTGTACATGTGTGTCTCTCTGTTTGTGTGTGTATGTGTGTTTGAGATTGTGTGTGTGTATATGCACGTGTGTTTGTGTGCGTATATGTGTGTGTGTGTGTGTGCTGGTAGATGAACGTAGTGAAACATGAACTACTTATAAATGTACTTCCTGTTTCTCAGGTTGGAGAGGAACCCTGATGGGTGTTGCCGCGGCGACCGTGGACACCATGGTGAAGGGGTTCGGTTGCCGGGCGAGCGACATCGTGGTTGCCGTGGGCCCGTCGGTGGGGGCGTGCTGCTATACGATGGCGAGAGAGCAGGCGCTCGACTTCCAGCGCGTCCACCCGGCCTGCGTGGTCGACCCGCAGGCGGCGCGCCCGCACGTCGACATCCGCCTTGCCAACAGGTATTAAACTTGCTGCCGGGGCGCCCGGGGTTCACCTGGTACAGCGGGCACCCCATGTAGGCCCAGTCCTTGCCTGCGGGCCGCAGGTTCAAATCCGAGGCTCTTTGCCCTTTATGTCTGAAAATAAAGACCAATTAAAGCTGCGAGTGTCGGTGTGTATGTGCGCTTATTAATATTCATGAGCCGGGTAAAGGATGCTGATAGCCAGGCTCTGATTGGCTAGCTGTTAGCCAATCAGAGTCGAGCAGCTGAGCAGGTTGAATATTGAGGGCTGGCCCCGTGTCTGCGTTGTCCTGACCGAACCTCGTCTCCGTCCACAGGGTTCTGCTGCAGCGCGCCGGCGTCCTGCCCCAACACATCCACGACCACACGGAGGGGGGGCGGCCCAGCGTGACGCCCTGCACCGCGTGTCACCCCGGGGACTTCTTCTCCCACGTCAGAGACGGACTCAACTTCGGGACCCAGCTGGGTTTCCTGTGGATCAGGACGGCAGCAGAGACGCTCTGATTGGACGGACTGCAGCCAGGGGGCAGGACCAGGCCAGTGAGGAGGGCCTGGTCCCGCCCACTGGCTTGGAGGGACGTTGGAAACATTGGGGGCTTTTGCCACTCCAATGTAAATAATTACTACTTTTAGTGTGTGTAGAGCAGCATATCTCCACCAGACTCCATGTAAATAATCACTACTTTTAGCGTGTATAGAGCAGCATATCTCCACCAGACTCCATGTAAATAATCACTACTTTTAGCGTGTGTAGAGCAGCATATCTCCACCAGACTCCATGTAAATAATCACTACTTTTAGCGTGTATAGAGCAGCATATCTCCACCAGACTCCATGTAAATAATCACTACTTTTAGCGTGTGTAGAGCAGCATATCTCCACCAGACTCCATGTAAATAATCACTACTTTTAGCGTGTGTAGAGCAGCATATCTCCACCAGACTCCATGTAAATAATCACTACTGCTCTATACACGCTAAAAGTAGTGATTATTAACATGGAGTCTGGTGGAGATATGCTGCTCTATACACGCTAAAAGTAGTGATTATTAACATGGAGTCTGGTGGAGATATGCTGCTCTATACATGCTAAAAGTAGTGATTATTAACATGGAGTCTGGTGGAGATATGCTGCTCTATACACGCTAAAAGTAGTGATTATTAACATGGAGTCTGGTGGAGATATGCTGCTCTATACACGCTAAAAGTAGTGATTATTAACATGGAGTCTGGTGGAGATATGCTGCTCTATACACGCTAAAAGTAGTGATTATTAACATGGAGTCTGGTGGAGATATGCTGCTCTATACACGCTAAAAGTAGTGATTATTTACATGGAGTCTGGTGGGTTTGGTGATGGGATTTCGGGGCTGTTTCTTAATTAAAAGGTCTATCTCTGTAGGGATCCATCCCATAATGTTGTCACACAATAATAATCTGAGGTTGTCAGCGGCAACAACACAACTTTTAGCGGACGCCGACTGATAAATACTGGACCAGCTGTTGTAATACGTGTCATAATGAATAATAACTGCATGTGTCAGTGTATAAAAGCAGATTAATGTGAATGTTAACTGCTGTTTGAGTTCCAGCTGAGTGGCTTTTATTTAACGGACTAACTAATGATCAGCAGCTGCTCTTAAAGGCAGCACTAACGAGCAGTTCAGGTGCACAAGGGGGACGTAGGACAAACGGCCGCTGTGGGTTTATCTCAGTGTAACTCACAGACACATGTAACCTGATAATAAATAAATATAATGTTCATTACTACATGATTATATATATATTTAACATCCTTTTCACTGTTCTTTTTAAGCTTTTATGATGATTTTGACAGTTTATTGATCCTTTAGTCGTGTTTTTGACCCAACATTTTGTTCTTTTTCTACACTGTTGACGTATTAGTCAATTTTTATCCAATTCTTTTGTCACTTTACAAAACGTCAAAAAAGTGACTTTTTTTTTTAATTTGACTAAAATAATTAAGTGTTAGTCAAATTTGTTGGCCACTATTTCCATTTTTTTTTTACTTTTTCCTTTTTAACACTTTTCCAGAATTTTTTTTGTCACTTTTTTGATTGTTTTTTTCTTTTTCACATTTTAAGATGTTTTGGGGATTTGTTTTACTTTTTCTGATTTGTCACTTTTTTCCGATTTTCTTTTAGCATTTTTCACTTTTTCCGATTTTTTCCCCCTAAGTTTTAGCATTTCAGTTTTTTCCGATTTTTTGCATTTTTCACTTTTTTCAGAATTTTTCGTTGTTTTCCGATTGTTTTGCATTTTTCACTTTTTCCGATTTTTTTTACTGTATTTGATTCTTTTACAAAAAGAATGTTTTGTTGATTTTTTTCCTGCGTTTTTGTCGTCTCTTTTTCTAACAAAGCCCCAAAATGCATCAGTCAAAAAGCATTTTATTAAGTCAAAGTAGATCCGATTCACAGGAAACTAGCGGCCGTTTCCACTCATCATTCACAAACATCTTCATAACAAAACATGGAATAATCTCCTGAAGCCCAGAGTCATTTTAGGGCCAAAAGTGGGTCAAACTCGCGGCCCGGACACGGCCCAAACAGCCACAATACATTTGGACCAGTCGAGTTCTCTTACATTCACACCACCTTTCTGTGCCCGTTTCCCACATTATTTATATTTACAACTTAATATCTTCTTAAAAAAGTGGCGCTGTGGCCGGGTTGCTCAGAGGTAGAGCGGGCGCACATGCACTGAGGTTTCATCGCCTGGATCTATTTTTATAGGTTCATTTTTTTTGTATCTGAATTTGTGACCCTTGAAAAATATTTATTGAAAGTCAGGTTTTTAAAATGGAAACCAAGAATCTTCATATTTAACTTTCAAAGAGAATTCAAAACCACTAAATCCAGATCCATGTTTTTCAAAATAAAAGATTTCAATATCAAGTATTCAGTGGCTGTTAAAGTTCAAAGACTTATGTCTCTTATTTGCTTCCATGGACTTGAACACACCGAGTTATTGTCCCTACGTCTTCAGAAAGGGAATAAAAGCCTTCCCCCCCCCGCCTTTAAGACATGTCCCCAAAGTGTCATATTTACATTTACAGGACCAGTTTTCAGCATTGAACTCTTTAAAAACAGACAGTTACCGCCTGCCGCCACCAGGGGTCAGCAGACCAGCAATCACAGGAAGTATGCTGCCCTTTCAGCATAAAAGTCTGGTTTAAAAAACACTGCCTGCCCGTGTCGGTCGTTGGGGGACGGCGTCCAGCTCGTTCAGTCTTTGGACAGATGTTATTCTTTAGTCTTAAGGAAAGGAGACACCGAGTCCAGGATGATCCAGAGGGGTAGAAAAGGCGGCACCAACGAGCCAATAAGAAGACAGATATCTTCCAGACGGATGTGATTGGTTGTTGTTGAGAAAGAGAGGATGAGCGGAGGAATGAAGGAGTGGAGATGTTGTGTTTTACAAGAACTCCTCTGAGACTTAAAAGGTTTCTCTATAGACACCCCCCCTACAGGTTTCTCTATAGACACCCCCCCTACAGGTTTCTCTATAGAAACCCCCCCTACAGGTTTCTCTATAGACACCCCCCCTACAGGTTTCTCTATAGAAACCCCCCCTACAGGTTTCTCTATAGAAACCCCCCCTACAGGTTTCTCTATAGACACCCCCCCTACAGGTTTCTCTATAGACACCCCCCCTACAGGTTTCTCTATAGAAACCCCCCCTACAGGTTTCTCTATAGAGCCCCCCCTACAGGTTTCTCTATAGACACCCCCCCTACAGGTTTCTCTATAGAAACCCCCCCTACAGGTTTCTCTATAGAGCCCCCCCTACAGGTTTCTCTATAGACACCCCCCCTACAGGTTTCTCTATAGAAACCCCCCCTACAGGTTTCTCTATAGAAACCCCCCCTACAGGTTTCTCTATAGACACCCCCCCTACAGGTTTCTCTATAGAACCCCCCCCCTACAGGTTTCTCTATATGCGATCTAATGCGATTTTAACTGTCGGACGCGGGCCGGGCTCGGACAGAAAAATCCGGCCCGATCCGCACTCTAGTGTGTATCAGCTGCCGTTGCAGGGCAGCAGTCCGGCCACCAGGGGGAGCAGGTTGAGCAGCAGCAGCCACACAGTGATGACCAGACCTGGAGAGCTGGAGCACGGGTCTGTAACAGAGAGACAGACAGACAGACAGACAGAGCGAGAGAGAGAGAGAGAGAGAGAGAGAGAGTTTGAGAGAGAGAGAGAGAGAGACAGACAGACAGATCAATAAACCTCATTTATAGGAAATGATGCCTAATGTTTGAGTTAGAGAAGCAGAAATTAGGAATTATTGAGACTAAAATTAAAGGAATGGATGTTGATGATAATCACAGACTGGAATATGTCAACTTTTACTCAATACTATTTCAAAAACACCTCCATTTGTTTTACAATGCTATAAAATTGAATAAGACGCCCCAAAATTAATGAAAGTAGAGATTTGTACTTGGCAAAGAGCATTGGGTGGAATCAATCATGTTATTTTGGGGAATTAAAAAGAACATTGATAGAGGACAACATGAGGACAACATGAGGACAACATGGGGACAACATGGGGACAACATGAGGGCAACATGAGGGCAACATGAGGACAACATGAGGGCAACACGGGGACAACACAAGGGCAACATGAGGGCAACATGAGGACAACATGAGGACAACATGAGGACAACATGGGGACAACATGGGGACAACATGGGGACAACATGGGGACACCATGAGGTCAACAAGAGGTCAACAAGAGGGCAACATGAGGACAACATGAGGACAACATGGGGACAACATGGGGACACCATGAGGTCAACAAGAGGACACCATGAGGTCAACAAGAGGGCAACATGAGGACAACATGGAGACACCATGAGGTCAACAAGAGGGCAACATGAGGACAACAAGAGGGCAACAAGAGGGCAACATGGGGACAACATGGGGACACCATGAGGTCAACAAGAGGGCAACATGAGGACAACAAGAGGGCAACATGAGGGCAACATGAGGGTTAAGTATTTAGTGGCTGTTAAAGTTCTTATGTCTCTTATTAGCTTCCATAGACAGGACGCTGACCAATGGGGGAGCTCCGTGTGGCGTTGTGGGGGGGCAGCTGGTGCGGGAGGGGGCAGTCGTCACAGAAGTCGGAGCAGGCGGGGCAGATTAGGACGCCGTTGTAGACCCAGTCCCTGACACGCACGCTCACGCTCAGCTGCTGACCTTTACGCACACACAGGAAGGAGCGGTCCTGGACGAACACCACCAGGCCCCGGGAGGAGCACCGCACCTGCACAACACACACACACACACACACTGAGTAGAGCCAACCCACACACACACCACTATCCACCTATTCATCCATCTATCTATCTTTAACAAGGTGAAAGATCATGATTGATGTCCATCCATCTTCATCAGCTCCAGATCCCGGGGTCCCAAAGCGCTCCCAGGCCAGGTTGGAGATATAATCCCTCCACCTAGTCCTGGGTCTTCCCCGAGGCCACCTCCCAGCTGGACGTCCCTCCACCTAGTCCTGGGTCTTCCCCGAGGCCTCCTCCCAGCTGGACGTGCCTGGTCCACCTCCCTAGGGACCCCCCCAGGAGGCATCCTTACCAGATACACAAACCACCTCAACTGGCTCCTTTGGACTTGAAAGAGCAGCGGGTCTACTCCGAGCTCCTCTCGGATGACTGAGCTTCTCACCCTGTTGCTAAGGGAGACGCCAGCCCCCCTCCTGAGGAGACCAGCCCCCCCTCCTTTATTGACACACTGACCTTGTAGCAGCCGGAGCCCCAGTCGGGGTAGGTCATCTTCCTGGTGCACTGCTCCATGACGAAGGCCGACTTCTGGTTCAGGCACACGGAGTCCGGTCCGTACTGCTCCGCCCCGTAGTTCCTCCACCAGTCTGCAACATGGACAGGGTTACACAGAGACACACACACACACACACACACACACAGACACAGACACACACACACCTCTGGTATTTCCCCCCCCCCCCCCAGGCTGGTTTTGGGCCACCCTGCAGTACGAGTTCCTCTGGTATTCTCCCCCCCCACCTGGCTGGTTGTGGGCCACCCTGCAGTACAAGTTCCTCTGGTATTCTCCCACCCCCCCACCCCCCCACCTGGCTGGTTGTGGGCCACCCTGCAGTACGAGTTCCTCTGGTATTCCCCCCCCCCACTTGGCTGGTTCTGGGCCACCCTGCAGTACGAGTTCCTCTGGTATTGACCCCCCACCTGGCTGGTTCTGGGCCACCCTGCAGTACGAGTTCCTCTGGTATTGACCCCCCACCTGGCTGGTTCTGGGCCACCCTGCAGTACGAGTTCCTCTGGTATTGACCCCCCACCTGGCTGGTTCTGGGCCACCCTGCAGTACGAGTTCCTCTGGTATTCCCCCCCCCCCACCTGGCTGGTTGTGGGCCACCCTGCAGTACAAGTTCTTCTGGTATTCTCTCCCCCCCCACCTGGCTGGTTGTGGGCCACCCTGCAGTACGAGTTCCTCTGGTATTCCCCCCCCCCCACCTGGCTGGTTGTGGGCCACCCTGCAGTACAAGTTCCTCTGGTATTCTCTCCCCCCACCTGGCTGGTTCTGGGCCACCCTGCAGTACGAGTTCCTCTGGTATTCTCCCCCACTCCCCCACCTGGCTGGTTCTGGGCCACCCTGCAGTACGAGTTCCTCTGGTATTCTCCACTCAGGTGCCAGCTGAACTCCTGACTGAACGGACAGAAGTCGGCGATCTCCACGGCGCCGCCGTACATCGCCAGCTGATCGGAGGAGACGTCGGGGACGCTGTCAAAGTACTGACACACACACACAAGTTTAGGTACACAAATTAACAACATAATGTGTGTGTATGTATATACGTATGTGTGTATGTGTGGATATGTGTATATACTGTATGCGTGTGTATATGTGTGTATGTATATACAGTGAGGAAAATAAGTATTTGAACACCTGTCTATCAGCTAGAATTCTGACCCTCAAAGACCTGTTAGTCTGCCTTCAAAATGTCCACCTCCACTCCATTTATTATCCTAAATTAAATGTACCTGTTTGAGGTCGTTAGCTGCATAAAGACACCTGTCCACCCCATACAATCAGTAAGAATCCAACTACTAACATGGCCAAGACCAGAGAGCTGTCCAAAGAGTCACTAGAGACAAAATTGTGCACCTCCACAAGGCTGGAAAGAGCTACGGAGACATGTCCAAGCAGCTTGGTGAAAAAAAGTCCACTGTTGGAGCAATCATTAGAAAATGGAAGAAGCTAAACATGACTGTCAATCTCCCTCGGACTGGGGCGCCATGCTAGATCTCACCTCGTGGGGTCTCAATGATCCTAAGAAAGGTGAGAAATCAGCCCAGAACTACACGGGAGGAGCTGGTCAATGACCTGAAAAGAGCTGGGACCACCGTTTCCAAGGTTACTGTTGGTAATACACTAAGACGTCATGGTTTGAAATCATGCATGGCACGGAAGGTTCCCCTGCTTAAACCAGCACATGTCAAGGCCCGTCTTAAGTTTGCCAATGACCATTTGGATGATCCAGAGGAGTCATGGGAGAAAGTCATGTGGTCAGATGAGACCAAAATAGAACTTTTTGGTCATAATTCCACTAACTGTGTTTGGAGGAAGAAGAATGATGAGGACCACCCCAAGACCACCATCCCTACTGTGAAGCATGGGGGGGTAGCATCATGCTTTGGGGGTGTTTTTCTGCACATGGGACAGGGCGACTGCACTGTATTAAGGAGAGGAGGACCGGGGCCATGTATTGGGAGATTTTGGGGAACAACCTCCTTCCCTCAGTTAGAGCATTGAAGATGGGTCGAGGCTGGGTCTTCCAACATGACAATGACCCGAAGCACACAGCCAGGAGAACCAAGGAGGGCTCTGGAAGAAGCAGATCAAGGTTCTGGGGGGGCCTAGCCAGTCTCCAGACCTAAACCCAATAGAGAATCTTTGGAGGGAGCTCAAACTCCGTGTTTCTCAGCGACAGCCCAGAAACCTGACTGATCTAGAGAAGATCTGTGTGGAGGAGTGGGCCAAAATCCCTTCTGCAGTGTGTCAAACCTGGTGAAGAACTACAGGACACGTTTGACCTCTGGAACTGCAAACAAAGGCTACTGTACCAAATATTAACATTGATTTTCTCAGGTGTTCAAATACTTATTTGCAGCTGTATCATACAAATAAATAGTTAAAAAATCATACATTGTGATTTCTGGATTTTTTTTTTAGATTATGTCTCTCACAGTGGACATGCACCTACGATGACAATTTCAGACCCCTCCATGATTTCTAAGTGGGAGAACTTGCAAAATAGCAACGTGTTCAAATACTTATTTTCCTCACTGTATGTGTGTGTATGTGTGTGTGTGTATACTGTATCTGTGTGTATATGTGTATATACTGTATCTGTGTGTGTGTGTGTATATGTACTGTATGTATGTATGTATGTATGTATGTATGTGTGTGTACCTGGTACTGCAGTGGCAGCTGCTGTGGGTATCTCTGCAGGTTGCAGACGGCCACGGCGAGCTGGTCCTGTCTGCAGGTGAGCTGCAGCGGAGACGCTCGCACCGTGTCGCAGTACGGAGTCACAGGGTGGCGCCTGCAACACAACACAACAACAACACAAAGAAGCTTAGATCAGGCCCAAAATAATCAAGACCGACCCTACCGAAGCCTGCTGTGACACATTAAATTTGTCACCTACATTTCTATGATGCAGATGTATCGGCCGGGCTCTAGCAACAAGGACGAACATGTCAACCAGAGACGCAAAATAACACCCCAAAATCCCAAAAATGACATTTTTTTCATAATATGGGCACTTTAAGCTTTCTGTAAGTGTTATGTATTTATGATCTGCTCTAGCTTTTCCGACGTTTAAGACAGAGATATGGTGATAACAATTTCAAAATGACGTAAAAACAGACACAAAACTACCACACAGCGACTACAAAGAGACGCACAATGTACAGGAAGTGGCATTTTCTTTAAATTGGACACCTGAACGCCTCCCAGCAAATACGCACACCTACAGTGCCTTGCGAAAGTATTCGGTCCCCTTGAACTTTTCAACATTTTGACACATTTCAGGCTTCAAACATAAAGATATTAAATTTTTATTTTTTGTGAAGAATCACCAACAAGTGGGACACAATTGTGAAGTGGAACGAAATCTATTGGATATTTTAAACTTTTTTAGCAAATAAAAAACTGAAAAGTGTGCGTGCAAAATGATTGGGCCCCCTTGCGTTAATACTTTGTAGAGCCACCTTTTGCTGCGATTACAGCTGCAAAAAAGGATCAATTTCAGTTGCACTTCTTAATTGTGGTTGAGAATATAGTGACCGATAGTACTCTTCAAAACATTGTTGTATTTTTTCCAGGTTAGTTTTGATTTGGCTTGTTTGAGGGTGTTTAATTTTGAAAATTGTTCTCTCCGCCTGTTGTTTCCTTAATCTATATGAGAGAAGTTTAAGCGCTTTCCCTCCAGTATCGTAATATTGTTGTTTTGTAAAAAGAAGTTTTTTCTGAATATCCTGTGTGTTTATTTCATTTATCTCCTTCTTTATTTCGAATATTTTTGCTTTTACCGAGTCCTGTGGGGAAGATGAATGCTCTTTCTGTAATTCTTTAAGTTTATTCTCGAGGTCTAGTAACTTTTGTTTTTTCATTTTCTTTACATTAGAAGAAATTGCAATAATTTTCCCACGTAGCACTGCTTTTAAAGCATCCCATGATATACCTGGTGAGATTGCATTGTTGTCATTATACTCCAGATAGGATTCAATTTCGAGCTTCAATTTATTCCTAATTTCAAAGTCTTTCAGAATATTATTATTTAATTTCCATAGCGTAGACTTTATTTTACCATTAAGATTAAGTGACAAATATACCGGATTGTGATCTGAAAGTGCACTTACTCCTATGTTGCAGTTCATCGTTCAAAACATATCGTTTTTGAACATCAGAATTAAGTCTATTCTGGAGTAAACATTGTGTGCCCCAGAATAGTAAGTATAGTCCTGCCCTGTCGGGTTCAATTCCCTCCATACGTCTACTATTCCTACGTCCTTCATGAAATTATTTACTTTCTTGTATAGTTTTTTCATATCGGGTTTGCCACTTGAACTGTCTTTTTTCGGATTCAGTCGAATGTTAAAATCTCCCCCACATATTAACACTCCCTGACTTTTTGTTGTCATTGTTTCAAGTAAATGTTTGTAGAATGACCAATCACTTCCTGGTGGAATATAAACATTGAACAGACTCACCAAGGTTCCCTCAATTTTGCCAATTACCATAATATACAGTGCCTTGCGAAAGTATTTGGTCCCCTTGAACTTTTCAACATTTTGACACATTTCAGGCTTCAAACATAAAGATATTAAATTTTTATTTTTTGTGAAGAATCACCAACAAGTGGGACACAATTGTGAAGTGGAAAGAAATCTATTGGATATTTTAAACTTTTTTAGCAAATAAAAAACTGAAAAGTGGGGCGTGCAAAATGATTGGGCCCCCTTGCGTTAATACTTTGTAGAGCCACCTTTTGCTGCGATTACAGCTGCAAGTCGCTTGGGGTATGTTTCTATCAGTGTTGCACATCGAGAGACTGACATTCTTGCCCATTCTTCCTTGCAAAACAGCTGGAGCTCAGTGAGGTTGGATGGAGAGCGTTTGTGAACAGCAGTTTTCAGCTCTTTCCACAGATTCTCGATTGGATTCAGGTCTGGACTTTGACTTGGCCATTCTAACACCTGGATACGTTTATTTGTGAACCATTCCTTTGTATATTTTGCTGTATGTTTGGGATCATTGTCTTGTTGGAAGATAAATCTCCGTCCCAGTTTCAGGTCTTTTGCAGACTCCAACAGGTTTTCATCCAGAATGGTCCTGTATTTGGCTGCATCCATCTTCCCCTCAATTTTAACCATCTTCCCTGTCCCTGCTGAAGAAAAGCAGGCCCAAACCATGATGCTGCCACCACCATGTTTGACAGTGGGGATGGTGTGTTGAGGGTGATGAGCTGTGTTGCTTTTACGCCAAACATATCGTTTTGCATTGTGGCCAAAAAGTTTGATTTTGGTTTCATCTGACCAGAGCACCTTCTTCCACATGTTTGGTGTGTCTCCCAGGTGGCTTGTGGCAAGACTTTAGACGAGACTTTTTATGGATATCTTTGAGAAATGGCTTTCTTCTTGCCACTCTTCCATAAAGGCCAGATTTGTGCAGTGTACGACTGATTGTTGTCCTATGGACAGACTCTCCCACCTCAGCTGTAGTTCTCTGCAGTTCATCCAGAGTGATCATGGGCCTCTTGGCTGCATCTCTGATCAGTCTTCTCCTTGTCTGAGCTGAAAGTTTAGAGGGACGGCCAGGTCTTGGTAGATTTGCAGTGGTCTGATACTCCTTCCATTTCAAAATGATCGCTTGCACAGTGCTCCTTGGGATGTTTAAAGCTTGGGAAATCTTTTTGTATCCAAATCCGGCTTTAAACTTCTCCACAACAGTATTACGGACCTGCCTGGTGTGTTCCTTGGTCTTCATGATGCTCTCTGCGCTTTCAACAGAACCCTGAGACTATCACAGAGCAGGTGCATTTATACAGAGACTTGATCACACACAGGTGGATTCTATTTATCACCATCAGTCATTTAGGACAACATTGGATCATTCAGAGATCCTCGCTGAACTTCTGGAGTGAGTTTGCTGCACTGAAAGTAAAGGGGACCAAATAATTTTGCACGCACCACTTTTCAGTTTTTTATTTGCTAAAAAAGTTTAAAATATCCAATAGATTTCGTTCCACTTCACAATTGTGTCCCACTTGTTGGTGATTCTTCACAAAAAATAAAAATTTTATATCTTTATGTTTGAAGCCTGAAATGTGTCAAAAGGTTGAAAAGTTCAAGGGGGCCGAATACTTTCGCAAGGCACTGTAAGTCTTCCCCATATGGAGGGAAGTCAGACTCTGTATCAGCAGAAAATCCGATAATTAAAGAACTCGGATGAGACTACGAGTCTGGTAAGGCTGCTAGAGTCAATATTCTCTGAGAGAGTTATTATGAGTTATTTAAATAATGATTATATTATTATTGTTATTATGAGTGTTAGGGTACGTCAGGTGACCTCTGCCTCTGTCGGTCCATCCAGAATTTGCAGCTCTTCATGACGAAGTCGCAGCCGAGGCCGCGGCCCCAGTCCAGCCGCTGGGCCAGGCTGTAGTTGGCCCGGTACCAGCCGCTGTCCTCCATGATGGCCAGCGTCAGCCGGGAGAAGACTCGGTTCTGGGTGTGGGAGCCCGTCATCGCCTCGTTCTGGACGAAGGGAAGAGGATGAGAAAAAAAAACAAAGACATGTTTATGTCTGGTCGCTTACATGGCCCATCCATTAGACCTTAGTGGTCCCTAATACTGTATCTGAAGTCTCTTTATAGTATAGACCTTAGTGGTCCCCTAATACTGCATCTGAAGTCTCTTTATATAGACCTTAGTGGTCCCTAATACTGTATCTGAAGTCTCTTTTATATAGACCTTAGTGGTCCCTAATACTGTATCTGAAGTCTCTTTTATATAGACCTTAGTGGTCCCTAATACTGTATCTGAAGTCTCTTTATATAGACCTTAGTGGTCCCTAATACTGTATCTGAAGTCTCTTTTATATAGACCTTAGTGGTCCCTAATACTGTATCTGAAGTCTCTTTTATATAGACCTTAGTGGTCCCCTAATACTGTATCTGAAGTCTCTTTTATATAGACCTTAGTGGTCCCCTAATACGGTATCTGAAGTCTCTTTTATATAGACCTTAGTGGTCCCCTAATACTGTATCTGAAGTCTCTTTTATATAGACCTTAGTGGTCCCCTAATACTGTATCTGAAGTCTCTTTTATATAGACCTTAGTGGTCCCCTAATACTGTATCTGAAGTCTCTTTTATATAGACCTTAGTGGTCCCCTAATACTGTATCTGAAGTCTCTTTTATATAGACCTTAGTGGTCCCCTAATACTGTATCTGAAGTCTCTTTTATATAGACCTTAGTGGTCCCCTAATACTGTATCTGAAGTCTCTTTTATATAGACCTTAGTGGTCCCTAATACTGTATCTGAAGTCTCTTTATATAGACCTTAGTGGTCCCTAATACTGTATCTGAAGTCTCTTTTATATAGACCTTAGTGGTCCCCTAATACTGTATCTAAAGTGTCTTTTATATAGACCTTAGTGGTCCCCTAATACTGTATCTGAAGTCTCTTTTATATAGACCTTAGTGGTCCCTAATACTGTATCTGAAGTGTCTTTTATATAGACCTTAGTGGTCCCTAATACTGTATCTGAAGTCTCTTTTATATAGACCTTAGTGGTCCCTAATACTGTATCTGAAGTGTCTTTTATATAGACCTTAGTGGTCCCCTAATACTGTATCTGAAGTCTCTTTATATAGACCTTAGTGGTCCCCTAATACTGTATCTGAAGTCTCTTTTATATAGACCTTAGTGGTCCCTAATACTGTATCTGAAGGTGTGATTACCTCCAGCAGTCTCTTCTCCCAGTGGTTGAGTTCGGTCCCCGTCCCCCCCTGGTTCTCCAGCTCCATCCCTTCCAGGATGGGACAGTTAAAATGTCTCCGGGCCTCCTCCTGGAAACCACAACAGGATCCGGATCAATAGCTTAATTAAGCATAGTGTGCGTCCCTGTGTGTGTAACAAGCATAGTGTGCGTCCTTGTGTGTGTAACAAGCATAGTGTGCGTCCCGTGTGTGTGTGTGTAACAAGCATAGTGTGTGTCCCTGTGTGTGTAACAAGCATAGTGTGTGTCCCTGTGTGTGTAACAAGCATAGTGTGCGTCCCTGTGTGTGTAACAAGCATAGTGTGGGTCCCTGTGTGTGTAACAAGCATAGTGTGTGTCCCTGTGTGTGTAACAAGCATAGTGTGGGTCCCTGTGTGTGTAACAAGCATAGTGTGTGTCCCTGTGTGTGTAACAAGCATAGTGTGTGTCCCTGTGTGTGTAACAAGCATAGTGTGCGTCCCTGTGTGTGTAACAAGCATAGTGTGCGTCCCTGTGTGTGTAACAAGCATAGTGTGTGTCCCTGTGTGTGTAACAAGCATAGTGTGCATCCCTGTGTGTATAACAAGCATAGTGTGCGTCCCTGTGTGTGTAACAAGCATAGTGTGCGTCCCTGTGTGTGTAACAAGCATAGTGTGTGTCCCTGTGTGTGTAACAAGCATAGTGTGTGTCCCTGTGTGTGTAACAAGCATAGTGTGTGTCCCTGTGTGTGTAACAAGCATAGTGTGAGTCCCTGTGTGTGTAACAAGATAGTGTGCGTCCCTGTGTGAGACGTTCAGGAACATTAAGGACTCACCACGACTCGGGGAGTGACCAGGACGTGCACCTGGTGTCGCACCATCACTCCTCCCCTGATGTCCCACAGCCGGCCGACCTGCCGGATCACAGCCTCACTCCACTGATACAAACCCAGGCTACACACACACACACACACACACACACAAACACACACACAGACAGACAGACAGACACACAGACAGAAACACACACCGAGAGAGACACACACACACAGACACGCGCACACCGACAGAGACACACACACACACACGACACAGAGACAGAGACACACGCACGCACGCACGCACGCACACACACACACACACACACACACACACACACAGGTCACCAGAGATATTACAGTGTGTAAATTACTTGGTTAGCGCTGCTGAGCGTGACTCACCTCTCGTTGAAGGCTGGCAGGCCGCTGGTGAAGCGAGGAGTCAGAGGTCTGCCCTCATCGTCATGGTAGAAGGCAAACAGACCTGCTGAAAACCCCTGGTGGGGGGAAGGGGGAGGAGGAGAGAGAGACAAAGAAAGAGAGAGAGAAAATTAATGAAAGTAGAGATTTGTACTTGGCAAAGATGTGTGGAATCAAACATGTTATTTTGGGGAATTAAAAAGAACATTGATATAGGACAACATGAGGACAACATGAGGACAACATGAAGACAACATGAGGACAACATGAGGACAACATGGGGACGACATGAGGACGACATGAGGACAACATGAGGACAACATGAGGACAACATGGGGACAACATGAGGACAACATGAGGACAACACGAGGACAACACGAGGACAACACGAGGACAACACAAGGACAACACAAGGACAACACGAGGACAACACAAGGACAACATGAGGACAACACAAGGACAACACAAGGACAACATGAGGACAACACGAGGACAACATGAGGGTTAAAAATCAAACATCTTCTAGACACTGAACATAAAAACAGAGATTAAAGAAAGATGTCGGCACCAGAGCGTGGATGATCTCATGTTTGACGGTGGAGAGCATCCCTTCAAACTCCTGAGGCTGAGAGGAGATCATGGCCGGACACAGGTTGGCGTAGCCGGCGATCGGTCTGGGGGGAGGGGGCGGGATCACAAAATCCAGACAGGTTTAACTATATATCTTTAAGCCAGAAATCTTCAACGGGGGGGGGGGGGGGGCGTGCCCTGATAGTACCTAGGTAAGGACTACTAGCCAGTCAGGAGCAGAGTATGAGGGCCCTGACAGTACCTAGGTAAGGACTACTAGCCAGTCAGGAGCAGAGTATGAGGGTCCTGACAGTACCTAGGTAAGGACTACTAGCCAGTCAGAAGCAGAGTATGAGGGTCCTGACAGTACCTAGGTAAGGACTACTAGCCAGTCAGGAGCAGAGTATGAGGGCCCTGACAGTACCTAGGTAAGGACTACTAGCCAGTCAGAAGCAGAGTATGAGGGTCCTGACAGTACCTAGGTAAGGACTACTAGCCAGTCAGAAGCAGAGTATGAGGGCCCTGACAGTACCTAGGTAAGGACTACTAGCCAGTCAGGAGCAGAGTATGAGGGCCCTGACAGTACCTAGGTAAGGACTACTAGCCAGTCAGGAGCAGAGTATGAGGGTCCTGACAGTACCTAGGTAAGGACTACTAGCCAGTCAGAAGCAGAGTATGAGGGTCCTGACAGTACCTAGGTAAGGACTACTAGCCAGTCAGAAGCAGAGTATGAGGGCCCTGACAGTACCTAGGTAAGGACTACTAGCCAGTCAGAAGCAGAGTATGAGGGCCCTGACAGTACCTAGGTAAGGACTACTAGCCAGTCAGGAGCAGAGTATGAGGGCCCTGACAGTACCTAGGTAAGGACTACTAGCCAGTCAGAAGCAGAGTATGAGGGCCCTGACAGTACCTAGGTAAGGACTACTAGCCAGTCAGAAGCAGAGTATGAGGGTCCTGACAGTACCTAGGTAAGGACTACTAGCCAGTCAGAAGCAGAGTATGAGGGCCCTGACAGTACCTAGGTAAGGACTACTAGCCAGTCAGGAGCAGAGTATGAGGGTCCTGACAGTACCTAGGTAAGGACTACTAGCCAGTCAGAAGCAGAGTATGAGGGTCCTGACAGTACCTAGGTAAGGACTACTAGCCAGTCAGAAGCAGAGTATGAGGGCCCTGACAGTACCTAGGTAAGGACTACTAGCCAGTCAGGAGCAGAGTATGAGGGTCCTGACAGTACCTAGGTAAGGACTACTAGCCAGTCAGAAGCAGAGTATGAGGGCCCTGACAGTACCTAGGTAAGGACTACTAGCCAGTCAGAAGCAGAGTATGAGGGTCCTGACAGTACCTAGGTAAGGACTACTAGCCAGTCAGAAGCAGAGTATGAGGGTCCTGACAGTACCTAGGTAAGGTAAGTAACACAAGTAACATTCTGTATGTGTGTGTGTGTGTATATGTATGTATGTATGTATGTATGTCTATGTCTGTGTGAGTCTGTGTGTGTGTGTGTGTCTACTGTATGTATGTGTGTATATGTGTGTGTGAGTGTGTGTGTCTTGTGTGTGTGTGTGTGTGTCTACTGTATGTATGTGTGTATATGTGTGTGTGAGTGTGTGTGTCTGCGTGTGTGTGTGTGTGTGTGTCTACTGTATGTATGTGTGTATATGTGTGTGAGTTTGTGTACCTCTGTGTCTGTGTGTGCGTGTGTGTGCGTGTGTCTACGTATGTATGTGTGTACATGTGTGTGTGAGTGTGTGTGCGTGTGTGTCTCTGTGTGTGTGAGTGTGTGCGTGTGTTTGTGTGTGTGTGTGCGTGTGCCACCTGTCCAGCTCCGCCTCCAGCTGGCAGTACGCGGCGTAGGCCACGATGTTCTCCTGCCCGCAGCGCTCGGTGGTGATGCCGCTGACGTAGAGCACGAAGTCGGAGCCACCCACTCCGGGGCCGTCTGGGGGCCCAACGGGGCCGCAGGACTTCCCCGACTCACTGCACACCTTGCATTGCTACGGGGGGGCACAGAGACATCGGACAGAGACACTCGTCACCTGAAAATACAGATGGTTACAGCTGCAAAGATTTATCACTAAGGTAACCAATCAACAGCTGTTTTAATAACTTATTCATTCATAATGTAACACTAACTTATTAACTTAAGTGTTACAGTTATTTTTGGAATTTATAGTCAATAAACCTCATTTATAGGAAATTCTACCTAATGTTTGAGTTAGAAAAGCAGAAATTAGGAATTATTGAGACTAAAATTAAAGGAATGGATGTTAATGGATAATCACAGACTGGAATATGTCAACTTTTACTCAATACTATTTCAAAAAGTTGTAAAAACATTTGAAAAAAGTCGGAATAATACAGAGAAATAAAGTCGTAAAAACTTTTGTAAAAGTCGGAACATTACGGGAAAAGGTCGGAATAGCTCTAGCTCTGGGGAGTCATTCCCCGGAGTCTTTTTGTTCTTTTTCCCCCAGCGTGTTTCCTTGGATCAGGGAGGCCCCAAAATCGTGGTTGCAGCTGTCGCCATGGTCCCGCTACACGTCCTGCAATGCCCTGCTACATCCTGCTATGCCCTGCGGTGCCCTGCTACGTCCTGCTGTGCCTTGTAACGCCGCACAGTGCCCTGCTATGCCATGAACTACTACAAAGAACTACTACATACTAAAAAATTTTGTGACTGTTATTGCCACTCTTCATTGTAACCCCAACCGGTCGTCAGACACCGCCTACCAAGAGCCTGGGCCTGACCGAGGTTTCTGCCTAAAAGGAAGTTTTTCCTCGCCACTGTCGCACTGTTGCTTGCTCTGGAGGAAACTGTTGGGTCCTTGTGAATTCTGGAGTGTGGTCTAGACCTGCTCTATCTGTAAAGTGTCTCGAGATAATGCTTGTTATGAATTGATACTATAAATAAAATTGAAATTGAATTGAATTGAATATTACGGAGAAATAAAGTTGTAAAAAGTTGGAATATTAAAGAGAAATAAAATCGTAAAAACGTTTGAAAAAGTCGGAATATTACGGGAAAAAGTCAATATTATGAAGAAATAAAGTCGTAAAAACGTTTGAAAAAGTTGGAATATTACGGGAAAAAGTCGGAATATTACGGAGAAATAAAGTCGTAAAAAGTTGGAAAATTACGGAGAAATAAAGTCGTAAAAAGTTGGAATATTAAAGAGAAATAAAATCGTAAAAACGTTTGAAAAAGTCGGAATATTACTGGAAAAAGAAATAAAGTCGTAAAAAGTTGGAATATTACGGAGAAATAAAGTCGTAAAAAGTTGGAATATTAAAGAGAAATAAAATCGTAAAAACGTTTGAAAAAGTCGGAATATTAAGGGAAAAAGTTGGAATATTACGGAGAAATAAAATCGTAAAAACGTTTGAAAAAGTCGGAATATTACGGGAAAAAGTTGGAATATTACGGAGAAATAAAGTCTAAGGCGTTGATGCTTCCTGACCTGCAGGTGGTGCTGTGGCACGACGACGGGCCCGCACCGCGTGACGTTGGCGCAGGCGTCCTGGCAGTAGCGGTGGGGGTCATCTCTCTTCCTCAGGTACTGGTTGGTTGAACATTGTCTGGGACGACGGGGACAACAAGGACGACGTTAATCATCATAGTCCTCAATTACTACAGACTAGAGCCCGACGATGAAGGATTTTATCTGGTGGACAGATGCAACGCCATCACTAACAGGGACGTTGTAGAGCGTCCTCTGGTGGACAGACTATGCAACGCCATCACTTATCTATCTCTGGGACACTTATCTGTCTCTGGACACATACAGTGAGGAAAATAAGTATTTGAACACGCTGCTATTTTGCAAGTTCTCCCACTTAGAAATCATGGAGGGTTTGAAATTGTCATCGTAGGTGCATGTCCACTGTGAGAGACATAATCTAAAAATAAGATATCCAGAAATCACAATGTATGATTTTATAACTATTTATTTGTATGATACAGCTGCAAATAAGTATTTGAACACCTGTCTATCAGCTAGAACCACACCAGAACCTTGATCTGCTTCTTCCAGAGCCCTCCTTGGTTCTCCTGGCTGTGTGCTTCGGGTCATTGTCATGTTGGAGGACCCAGCCTCGACCCATCTTCAATGCTCTAACTGAGGGAAGGAGGTTGTTCCCCAAAATCTCCCAATACATGGCCCCGGTCCTCCTCTCCTTAATACAGTGCAGTCGCCCTGTCCCATGTGCAGAAAAACACCCCCAAAGCATGATGCTACCCCCCATGCTTCACAGTAGGGATGGTGTTCTTGGGATGGTCCTCATCATTCTTCTTCCTCCAAACACGGTTAGTGGAATTATGACCAAAAAGTTCTATTTTGGTCTCATCTGACCACATGACTTTCTCCCATGACTCCTCTGGATCATCTAAATGGTCATTGGCAAACTTAAGACGGGCCTTGACATGTGCTGGTTTAAGCAGGGGAACCTTCCGTGCCATGCATGATTTCAAACCATGACGTCTTAGTGTATTACCAACAGTAACCTTGGAAACGGTGGTCCCAGCTCTTTTCAGGTCATTGACCAGCTCCTCCCGTGTAGTTCTGGGCTGATTTCTCACCTTTCTTAGGATCATTGAGACCCCACGAGGTGAGATCTTGCATGGAGCCCCAGTCCGAGGGAGATTGACAGTCATGTTTAGCTTCTTCCATTTTCTAATGATTGCTCCAACAGTGGACCTTTTTTCACCAAGCTACTGGGACATGTCCCCGTAGCCCTTTCCAGCCTTGTGGAGGTGGACAATTTAGTCTCTAGTGTCTTTGGACAGCTCTTTGGTCTTGGCCATGTTAGTAGTTGGATTCTTACTGATTATACTGTACAGTGGACATGCACCTACAATAACAATTTCAGACCCCTCCATGATTTCTAAGTGGGAGAACTTACAAAGTAGCAGGGTGTTCAAATACTTTTTTTTGTTTTTTACTTATTTTCCTCACTGTATCTGTCTTTTCTCTTATCTTTGCTGTTGCAAACCTTCAATTGTGGGATAAATAAAGGTTTTCTTATCTATTGCGTGCAGAGGGAATTTGAATGACAACCGTTAGTCCCGCCCCTCGGATTGAGCCCAGCCAATGGGGAGCTCCCAGACTGTCAGGTATATAGTGTGTAGCTGTATAATAACACACACCTGCTGAGCAGCACGGGCCCCACCCGGCGCCTCACACTGAAGGCCCTCTGCAGGTAGTCGATGGCCGGAGGAAACAGCTTATCCTGAGGAAGAAACACACAACAAAGAAGTATTCAGAGGCTTTACTGCAGTAAAAGTACTGTAGAAATACTCTGTTACGAGTTAAAGTCCTGCATTGAGAGTTAGTGAAAGTATCCTCAGGACAATGTTGTTAAAGTATTAAAAGTAAAAGTACTCAATGCAAAAAGTATTTGACTTTTTCTTCAAAGTATTCAGACTTTTTTGTCTTTATCATGAATATTCAACTTTTTTTCACACAAAAATATTAAACTCTTTCCTCAAAATTCAGTTGTTTTCTCACAAATATTCTACTATTTTTCCAAAAAATATTAAACTTTTTTCCCTTTCATATATTTTATATATTGTAAATGTAACTGTACTGTTTCAGTACAATACTGTTTCATATCTTAATCTTAATCTTGTAATTTTATACATTTTATTTATCTGAACTTTAATATATTTTGATGTTCTGCTGTGAGAACAAAACAAATTATCATATTTTAGTGAGAACTCATAAATAACTAAAAATAACAAATGTTAGGGACATCTGGTTATGTTATGTTTTTTAAATATATATATATATATATATATATATATATATATATATCTCATCTACGACAGACAGACAGACTCGCAGAGACATATATATATACAGTGGGTACGGAAAGTATTCAGACCCCTTTAAATTTTTCACTCTTTGTTTCATTGCAGCCATTTTCCAAAAATCAAAAAAGTTCATTTTATTTCTCAGTAATGTACACTCAGCACCCCATCTTGGACAGAAAAAAACAGAAATGTAGAAATTTTTGCAAATTTATTAAAAAACAAAAACTGAAATATCACATGGTCATAAGTATTCAGACCCTTTGCCGTGACCCTCATATGTAATCTCAGGTGCTGTCTATTTCTTCTGATCATCCTTGAGATGGTTCTACACCTTCATTGGAGTCCAGCTGTGTTTGATTATACTGATTGCACTTGATTAGGAAAGCCACACACCTGTCTATATAAGACCTTACAGCTCACAGTGCATGTCAGAGCAAATGACAATCATGAGGTCAAAGGAACTGCCTGAGGAGCTCAGAGACAGAATTGTGGCAAGGCACAGATCTGGTCAAGGTTACAAAAAAATTTCTGCTGCACTTAAGGTTCCTAAGAGCACAGTGGCCTCCATAATCCTCAAATGGAAGACGTTTGGGACGACCAGAACCCTTCCTAGAGCTGGCTGTCCGGCCAAACTGAGCTATCGGGGGAGAAGAGCCTTGGTGAGAGAGGCAAAGAAGAACCCAATGGTCACTGTGGCTAAGCTCCAGAGATGCAGTCGGGAGATGGGAGAAAGTTGTAGTAAGTCAACCATCACTGCAGCAATCCACCAGTCGGGGCTTTATGGCAGAGTGGCCCGAAGGAAGCCTCTCCTCAGTGCAAGACACATGAAAGCCCGCATGGAGTTTGCTAAAAAACACCTGAAGGACTCCAAGATGGTGATAAATAAAATCCTCTGGTCTGATGAGACCAAGATAGAACTTTTTGGCCTTAATTCTAAGCGGTATGTGTGGAGAAAACCAGGCACTGCTCATCACCTGTCCAATACAGTCCCAACAGTGAAGCATGGTGGTGGCAGCATCATGCTGTGGGGGTGTTTTTCAGCTGCAGGGACAGGACGACTGGTTGCAATCGAGGGAAAGATGAATGCGGCCAAGTACAGGGATATCCTGGACGAAAACCTTTTCCAGAGTGCTCTGGACCTCAGACTGGGCCGAAGGTTTACCTTCCAACAAGACAATGACCCTAAGCACACCGCTAAAATAACGAAGGAGTGGCTTCACAACAACTCCGTGGCTGTTCTTGAATGGCCCAGCCAGAGCCCTGACTTAAACCCAATTGAGCATCTCTGGAGAGACCTGAAAATGACTGTCCACCAACGTTTACCATCCAACCTGACAGAACTGGAGAGGATCTGCAAGGAGGAATGGCAGAGGATACCCAAATCCAGATGTGAAAAACTTGTTGCATCTTTCCCAAAACGACTCATGGCTGTATTAGATCAAAAGGGTGCTTCTACTAAATACTGAACAAAGGGTCTGAATACTTATGACCATGTGATATTTCAGTTTTTGTTTTTTAATAAATTTGCAAAACTTTCTACATTTCTGTTTTTTTCTGTCCAAGATGGGGTGCTGAGTGTACATTACTGAGAAATAAAATGAACTTTTTTGATTTTTGGAAAATGCCTGCAATGAAACAAAGAGTGAAAAATTTAAAGGGGTCTGAATACTTTCCGTACCCACTGTATATATTAAATAACCAAATATTCTTATTGGTATCGGCCTTAAAAATCCTTCATGGGTCAGGCTCTAGCAGAGATGCCCATCCCTACTGTGTGTGTGTGTCTGTGTATCTGTCTGTGTCTGTGTGTGTGTCTGTGCGTGTGTGTGTGTGTGTGTGTCTCTGTGTGTGTGTCTGTGTGTCTGTGTGTGTGTTTGTGTGTGTGTGTAGATGTTCCTCACCTTCACCAGTCTCCTCTTGTCTGCAGGAAGCCTGTGGAGAGAGGGCAGAGAGTGGAGCTTAATGCAGAGATAGTGTGTGTGTGTGTGTGTGTGTAGACAGACAGAGTGCGGCTGCAGCAGGTGTTGTGAGTGTCTTACTGGTCCACGCTGTGGTCGTAGATTATCTTTATCTTTAGCTGAAGGTCGTCGGGGGAGCTCCTCTTCGTCAGGCGCTCAGGCTTCAGGTGCACGTGGTGGACGAGCTGAATGGAGACGGAGACGGATGACAAAGACGTTCACACACACACACACACACACACACACACACACAAAGAGAGTGACACACACAGAGAAAGACAGACAGACTCGCAGAGACAAACAGACAGACACACACTCACACAGAGACATATAAACACACAAACAGAGTCAGACACACACAGAAACAGACACACACAGAAACACACATATACGCACTCACAGACACAAACACAAAGAAACACACACACAAAGACACACACTCAGAGACACAGACAGAGACAAACACTCACAGAGACACACACACTCACAGAGAGAGAGACGCACAAAGACACACACATACACACACAAACATACACACACACATACACACACACACAATCACAGAGAGAGACACACACACAGACACACACTCACAGAGACAAACACAGACAGACACACACAGAGACATATACACACACACACAATCACAGAGTCAGACACACAAACAGACACACACATACACACTCACAGACACAAACACACAGACACACACACATACAGACACTCAGCAACGCACACACAGACAGAGACTTAGCTAAAACTAATTCAGTCTCATACAACAGTCCTTTAATAAATCCTCCTCAATGCAGCTTTTAGTTAATGTTAGATTCGCTTTTATTCTGAAGAAACCTAGCCGGAAGTCATGTTTTGTTGTTGCTAGGGGAACAGAGGCAAAGCTGAACCGGTATACTGATGATTCAATGAATAAATAAATCTAAGTAACGTTACTTATATTGTAATTATTGCCATTTAACACAGTACACATTCAGTAGTAGCATCGTTTTAGTATGTTAGCAGTAAACAAATACATAAAACAAGATAAAACTAATGAAAATATTTGAAAAACACAACTTCAAAGGCATTGCATGCGGTAACCGTATTAGCCTTTTTTAAAAGTTAAAGTGTTATAGTGCTCAGTCCTTAACAGCTACAGTTTAGCCCACAATATAAAGAAATACGTGAAGTAGCCGCTACAGCTAGCATGCTAGCTAGCTAGCTTATCAGGTAGCTAGCTAGAAGGGATACAGCTACGGCCGGAAGTTACGCAGCATTACGCTATATCTAGGCTAATTTACTCATATTTTTTATAATTTCTGACAGAAAACGCGTGTAAGTTCCTCATGAGCGTTTTAATCAAAACCACGATATTTTTCCTACACTTAACTAGTCGTAAACCTAAACTAACTCAACTGTCGTCGCCATAACGTTAGCTGTATCCATTCTAGCCTCAGTCGTCCGCTGCCACAGTACTCGGGTGACGTTAGCTGTATCCCATTAGCCTCAACCATCCGATGCCATCGAATAAGCTAACGTTAGCTGTATCCATTCTAGCCTCAACCATCCGATGCCATAGAATCAGCTAACGTTAACTGTATCCATTCTAGCCTAAAGCCATAGCTACAGCTAACGTTAGCTGTATCCATTCTAGTCCCAACCGTCCGCTGCCATAGCTACAGCTAGCCAAGTTAGCTTGGTTTAGGGGCTTACCTCTTCGGGAGGCGGGACCCGGTGTTTGCACGGTCCATGGCAACTCACTGACACAGCCAGGATGGAGAGGACAAGGACGGGGCCGAGGAACCGGGACACGGACGGCTTGCCATCCCCGCTCAGCCTCGGCTCCATCCTCCGACCAGCGGGGCTCGGCAGCCCGACGTCAACAGAACCTCCGCCGGCCCGGTCCCCTCGGCGCTAGGGTCATTCATCGCTCGCAGGGGGAATCAGAAGATGTTTCGCATCCCCGCAAGAAACAAACACACATCCGGAGGAGGTTAGATGTGAAGAGAAGAGACAGCAGTGGAGGAGAAACACCGGTGAGACTTGGATTCTCTGGATTTAGCTGCCCTGCCAGCTGGTTGGTGCTCCGGAGATCGTCTGTTTCACAGATGACTCACTCAGGAGGAAACATGTCAGCGCGAAGCTACAAAGATCGTCTAGTAACAAGAGGACTCACCCACAGACTGTTGTTGCGCCCGGGTGTGCAGATAGTTATCTGACACACACACACGCACACACACATTTTGATACGCACACACCTATACACACAGAGACACACACAAACATACAAAGACACACACACGCACACACACCTATACACACAGACATAAACAAACATACATAGACACGCCCAAACAGACACACATACACACACAGTGTTGTGTGTTGATAGTTTGTAAGGAAGTGTCCCTTTCTGCGTTAGACAGTGGCGTCCCGGTTGCCACGGCGACCTCTCTGAGGGTATAAGTACCACAATACTCAGGTCTTAGGTGTATAAGTACTACAATACTGTAGGTGAAGGCTGCTCTGTGTCTGTCTGTTTCAGACTCAGGTAAGAAAGTACAAGGAGTTGGTTGTGTGTGTGTGTGTGTGTGTGTGTTTCAAAATGTCCAACATTTATACACAAATATAAAATACTCTTAAAATAAAACACAGACTCAATCGCCAGTCACATCGGTGTATCTGATGTAGGCGGGGCCAGAGGCCAGCTGCACCAATCACATTGGTGTATCTGATATAGGCGGGACCAGAGGCCAGCTGCACCAATCACATTGGTGTATCTGATATAGGCGGGACCAGAGGCCAGCTGCACCAATCACATCGGTGTATCTGATATAGGCGGGACCAGAGGCCAGCTGCACCAATCACATTGGTGTATCTGATATAGGCGGGACCAGAGGCCAGCTGCACCAATCACATCGGTGTATCTGATATAGGCGGGCCCAGAAGCCAGCTGCACCAATCACATCGGTGTATCTGATGTAGGCGGGCCCAGTTTTTTGTAGTTATTAAGTTTAATATGACACAGAAACAGGAAGGTCTCTCTACTCATACATGTAGGTTATAGTTTAACAATCACAGTAGATATTAATAATAAAACAACATCTGGAGACCTGCTCCAACAACAACAAACATTTAATACAAGAAAACACGTTTTATGTCTGCCAGCAGATATGAGTGATGTCATTCCCCCTTCTCATTCCCCCTGCTCTGGCGTTTCCCTCTCTCATTCCTCCTGTTCTGGTGTTTTCTCCTCTCATTCCCCCTGCTCTGGTGTTCCCCCTCTCATTCCCCCTGCTCTGGTGTTCCCCCTCTCATTCCCCCTGCTCTGGTGTTCCCCCTCTCATTCCCCCTGCTCTGGTGTTTCCCCCTCTCATTCCCCCTGCTCTGGTGTTTCCCCCTCTCATTCCCCCTGCTCTGGTGTTTCCCCCTCTCATTCCCCCTGCTCTGGTGTTTCCCCCTCTCATTCCCCCTGCTCTGACCTGCCCCCTCTCATTCCCCTTGCTCTGGTGTTACCCCTCTCATTCTCCCTTCTCTGGCCTTCCGCCTCTCATTCCCCCTGCTCTGGTGTTACCCCTGTCAGTCCCCCTCTCACTCCTCCATTTTTGGGGGAACCCCTGGACAGTAACAGGAGGAATGAGGGTCAAAAGAAGAAGTTTTTTTTTTATTTTTAATGTCCATTTTTAAGCCACGCCTCAGTCCGTCTCCTCTCAGTTGTCTCAGGAACAGCCGGAGTAAAAACTACAGAGACAGACTGGAGGAGGCAGGGCCACGCAGTCACTAACCAATGGGAGGAGAGTGCAGATTTGAGTCGCTTGTGTGAGTGACATGCTCAGATTTAAACGGTTTACGACATAACTGTCATACTGAAATCCATGACATAATAAAGTTTTCTCTTTACAAACAATGACAGAAGATGGAAATCATCTCAGAAACGTTGTAGCTATCTATGGTTGTTTGGTTACTAACGTTAGCTCAAAATACCATTCAACTGACAGCCTTTATTGTGTTTGATGCTAACTTGTAGCTAAGCTAGCAGTGAACCAACTTTGTTAAGTAGATCCATTTTCACTGTGTCTGATCTGCACTCTCCTCTCATTGGGTAGTGACACACGTCATCACACCACAGAGTAAACCAGGGAATCGTGGGACACCTCGGCCCCGCCGGTCTTTGAGTCAGGCTGGGGGGTGTGGAGGGAGGGAAGGGAGGAGGAGGAGGGCGAGGAAGCGGCATTGTTCGGCGTCTCTGAGTTCTTTTGTCTCGCTCCGTGGTCCTCTCCGCTGGTGTCCCCGTGGTCGTCTCCGTCAGCTTCCTGTTGCAGGACGTTGTAGCGCTCCACCACGCAGTGCGCCGTGAGTCGGGCCTCCGGGTCGTGGTCCCAGCACTCGGTGACGGTGGAGCAGAAGACGCTCATCCCCTGGAGACAGAAGACACAAGGTGTAAAAGAGACTTCAGATACAGTATTAGGGACCACTAAGGTCTATATAAAAGAGACTTCAGATACAGTATTAGGGACCACTAAGGTCTATATAAAAGAGACTTCAGATACAGTATTAGGGACCACTAAGGTCTATATAAAAGAGACTTCAGATACAGTATTAGGGACCACTAAGGTCTATATAAAAGAGACTTCAGATACAGTATTAGGGACCACTAAGGTCTATATAAAAGAGACTTCAGATACAGTATTAGGGGACCACTAAGGTCTTTATAAAAGAGACTTCAGATACAGTATTAGGGACCACTAAGGTCTATATAAAAGAGACTTCAGATACAGTATTAGGGACCACTAAGGTCTATATAAAAGAGACTTCAGATACAGTATTAGGGACCACTAAGGTCTTTATAAAGAGACTTCAGATACAGTATTAGGGACCACTAAGGTCTATATAAAGAGACTTCAGATACAGTATTAGGGACCACTAAGGTCTATATAAAAGAGACTTCAGATACAGTATTAGGGACCACTAAGGTCTTTATAAAGAGACTTCAGATACAGTATTAGGGACCACTAAGGTCTTTATAAAGAGACTTCAGATACAGTATTAGGGACCACTAAGGTCTATATAAAAGAGACTTCAGATACAGTATTAGGGACCACTAAGGTCTATATAAAAGAGACTTCAGATACAGTATTAGGGGACCACTAAGGTCTATATAAAAGAGACTTCAGATACAGTATTAGGGACCACTAAGGTCTTTATAAAGAGACTTCAGATACAGTATTAGGAGACCACTAAGGTCTATATAAAAGAGACTTCAGATACAGTATTAGGGACCACTAAGGTCTATATAAAGAGACTTCAGATACAGTATTAGGGACCACTAAGGTCTATATAAAAGAGACTTCAGATACAGTATTAGGGACCACTAAGGTCTATATAAAGAGACTTCAGATACAGTATTAGGGACCACTAAGGTCTATATAAAAGAGACTTCAGATACAGTATTAGGGACCACTAAGGTCTATATAAAAGAGACTTCAGATACAGTATTAGGGACCACTAAGGTCTATATAAAAGAGACTTCAGATACAGTATTAGGGGACCACTAAGGTCTATATAAAAGAGACTTCAGATACAGTATTAGGGGACCACTAAGGTCTATATAAAAGAGACTTCAGATACAGTATTAGGGACCACTAAGGTCTATATAAAAGAGACTTCAGATACAGTATTAGGGACCACTAAGGTCTATATAAAAGAGACTTCAGATACAGTATTAGGGTACCACTAAGGTCTATATAAAAGAGACTTCAGATACAGTATTAGGGACCACTAAGGTCTATATAAAAGAGACTTCAGATACAGTATTAGGGACCACTAAGGTCTATATAAAAGAGACTTCAGATACAGTATTAGGGGACCACTAAGGTCTATATAAAGAGACTTCAGATACAGTATTAGGGACCACTAAGGTCTATATAAAAGAGACTTCAGATACAGTATTAGGGACCACTAAGGTCTATATAAAAGAGACTTCAGATACAGTATTAGGGACCACTAAGGTCTATATAAAAGAGACTTCAGATACAGTATTAGGGACCACTAAGGTCTATATAAAAGAGACTTCAGATACAGTATTAGGGACCACTAAGGTCTATATAAAGAGACTTCAGATACAGTATTAGGGACCACTAAGGTCTATATAAAGAGACTTCAGATACAGTATTAGGGACCACTAAGGTCTATATAAAAGAGACTTCAGATACAGTATTAGGGACCACTAAGGTCTATATAAAGAGACTTCAGATACAGTATTAGGGGCCCACTAAGGTCTGTATAAAAGAGACTATATCTGTACGTGTGTGTAGACATATGTGTCTACAGGTGTGTACCTGGTGTTGTGTCCACAGGTGTGTACCTGGTGTTGTGTCTACATGTGTGTACCTGGTGTTGTGTCCACAGGTGTGTACCTGGAGTTGTGTCTACAGGTGTGTACCTGGTGTTGTGTCCACAGGTGTGTACCTGGTGTTGTGTCCACAGGTGTGTACCTGGAGTTGTGTCTACAGGTGTGTACCTGGTGTTGTGTCCACAGGTGTGTACCTGGTGTTGTGTCCACAGGTGTGTACCTGGTGTTGTGTCTACAGGTGTGTACCTGGTGTTGTGTCCACAGGTGTGTACCTGGTGTTGTGTCTACAGGTGTGTACCTGGTGTTGTGTTCACAGGTGTGTACCTGGATTGTGTCTACAGGTGTGTACCTGGTGTTGTGTCCACAGGTGTGTACCTGGTGTTGTGTCCACAGGTGTGTACCTGGTGTTGTGTCTACAGGTGTGTACCTGGTGTTGTGTCCACAGGTGTGTACCTGGTGTTGTGTCCACAGGTGTGTACCTGGTGTTGTGTCCACGCTGCGGGGATGTCCGGCCGTCCTCGGTCCCTCAGCACCAGGTCTCTCATGCTGTCCACACACGGCTGCTCGCACACTTTGGAGCCAAACGCCGGCTCATAGTTCTTCACCTCTACACACACATCACACACACACGCACACGGACACGCACACACACACACTATACACACACAGACATTTTAACACAGAGACAAACACATTCACACATACACACACACACACACACATACACACTACACACACACACATTTTAACACACAAACAGAGACACAAAAACACACACATATACACATATACACACAAACACATACAAACATACATAGACACATTTACACACACACACACAGACACACACACACACGTATACACACACAGACACATGTACACAAACACACACACAGACACACACTCACGTGTACACACACACACGTACACATACACACACGCACACACACATGTATACACACACACAGACACACACACACATATGCATACACACACAGACACACACATATCTAAGCGGATCAGGGTGAGAGAGACTGATGGGAAAATTGCATTTTGTGGTTGGAAAACATCACATTTTCTTGAGGAAAGATGCCTTAATCCCCCCCCCCCCTCACCCACCCCCTCAACCCGCTACGTGAGTCCTCCTCAGACGGAAGGCAGGAGAAGAGAGGCTCGTACCCCCGATGGCGTGGCAGCGGGAGGCCATCTCCCAGTGCACCAGGGCCATGGAGTACACATCCATCTGCTTAAAGGCCTCCAGGTCCTCCAGGTTGACCCGGGACTCCAGCACCTCCGGGGCCATGTAGCGGGCCGTCCCCACCTGCAGAGAGATCAGAAACTACAAGATCCATCTCACACCACATACTGTTGGTTGGACTACGGTACCATTAAAACTCAGATCCGCTGATGGAGATCCGCTGATGCGGCTGTCTTGTTGGCAGTTAGGCGCGTCTGGACTACTTTTTTACGTTCACCTGTCCACTGTTGGCGTAGTCGTCGACGGTGAGCGAGAGGTCGAGTCGTAGCGCCAGACCGAAGTCACACAGGGCGCAGTCCGCCGGGCTCTTCACCACGATGTTGCTGCTCTTCAGGTCCCGGTGGGCGACCGGCACCTGTACCCAAATAATACAGCCTGGCTCATTGTTATGATAAAACTCCTCATGTTTCAATTTGTCTGAGAAAATAATTTATTTTTTGAGAAAAATATTGATTTTTTTGAGAGAAAAATATTGATTTTTTTGAGAGAAAAATATTAATTTTTTTGAGAGAAAAATATTGATTTTTTTGAGAGAAAAAATTAAATTTCTTGAGAAATTTTTTTGAGAAAATATATATATTTTTTAAATAATTAAATTTTTTTGAAAAAATAATTGATTGTTTTTGAGAAAAATATGCAATTTGTTTTAGAAAATAATTAAATATTTTAGAAAATATATTTTTTTTTTGAGAAAATGCCTCCATCCTCCTTTATTTCCAGAGATTAGACTGATTTACCTTCGGTATACCGCTGGGCGTTGTGTCGCTATGGAGATGAGCTACCCCTCTGGCGATGCTTGCTGCCATGGCAACAAGTTCCTCCCAGCTGAGTGTGTTTTCCGTGAGGAAGTCCTGCAGGTTCCCGAGGCTGTGATAGGCCAACACTAGCCAGTACTTCCTGAGCGGGGGTCCCCTCTCCTCCGCCGCCAGGAATCGAACCACGTTGTCATGCTCCAGCTTGGCGTCGGAGTAGATGGAGCACTCGTTTCGCCACGAGGCGTACTCCACAGCCGGGAACACCTTCACCGCCACGGTTTTGTAGCTGTTGACTCCACCCGTCACGCCCTGCAGCAGGCGCGCCCTCCACACTTCAGCGAAGCGACCCTTCCCCACCAGGACCTCCAGCTTTATGGGCAGCAGGTCCGCCGGCGTCCCCTGCCGGTCCGGCATGTCGGTGTTGGGCAATGACACCTTGGGGTGGGGCTCCCCCGTCTGGCCTCCACCCCCGCCCTCCCACCGAGCCCCCAGGCCACCTGGCAGGTTGAAGGCCCGGTACAGCTCTGGGGTGCGCTTGGTGGGCCAGGCGGGGCGGGCAGGAGGGCCCGGTTTGTCCGGGCGGTGCGTCCGGTAGAAGTAGAAGGCGGCGGTGGCGACTATGGCAACCAGGACAGGAGGCACCAAACTCACCACCACCACCGGGATCAGGTCTTTACTCTGCAGCTTGGAGAATCCTGGGGGGCGGGGATATTCATCATCCATCCATTTATAGATTTATTGATCTATTCTGTCATTTCTCCTCATAGATAAAGAATAGAGAGATGGATCTATCTATCTATCTATCTATCTATCTATCTATCTATCTATCCATCAATTCATCTATCCATCATCCATCCATCTATCTATCTATCTATCCATCCATCCATCCCCTAACTCACCGTGAGCTCCCTTGTCAAAGATGAGTTTGTCGTTGCACTCGTGTTCCCCACGGCAACCGCAGACCATCATGGCCCCGCCCTCGGCCGGCTGGGGGACCATGTGACACTCCCTGGAGGTGAAGTTGAGCAGCAGGCGGGGGTCCACGCCCTCTAGTGGCAGGGCGGGGTTATGACACATGGTGTGCACCGTCATTGTGTCGTTGTTCTTCCTCCTGAGAGAGAAGAGGAGCCGCCATCTTAGTTATTATTCATTATTCAAAATATGTTGAACATGTTCAAAAATAAGTTTCTTGAAATTTTTTTTTTGAAAAAGTCAAATATTTTTGTAAGAAAAAATTTTAGTCACTTTTTTCAACATATTTGTTGTTTTATTCTGTTTTTTTGTCTCTTTTTAAACAATATTTTTGAAAAATAAGTTGAAAAAGTCAAATATTTTTGAGTTTTATTTTTTAGTCACTAGTTTGAACACTTTTGTCACAATTTTGAAATTTTGGTAATTTATTTTCAACACATTTCTTTTGGATGAAAAGCCAAAGACTTCTAATTAAAAATTTGGAAGATTATTGGATTATTATCGGAAAAAAGAAACATAATGAGTGACAAATGTAAAAGGCGACAAATGTTGGAGAAACCAAAAAATTAAGAAAAAATTAATAAAAATAAGCAACAAGAACATTAACCCCCCCTTCAAAATAAAATGTAAAAAATACTTGAAAAAGGCAACAAAAAAAACATTTTAAACATCATGTTTGGCAGTTTGTTCAAAGCTTTTGCCGCTTTTTACGAAGTCTTTGGCAGTTTGTCTTAAGTTTTTGGTTCTTTTTCCAAAGTCTTGGTCGCTTTTCCAAAGTGTTTGGCGCTTTTTCTGAAGTCTTTGGAATTTTTTCTGCAGTCTTTGGCACTTTTTACAAAATCTTTGGCGCTTTTTCTGAAGTCTTTGGCGCTTTCTGAAGTCTTTGGCACTTTTTACGAAATCTTTGGCGCTTTCTGAAGTCTTTGGCACTTTTTCTGAAGTCTTTGACACTTTTTCCAAAACCTTTGGCGCTTTTTTTGAAGTCTTTGGCACTTTTTTACGAAATTTTTGGCGCTTTTTCTGAAATCTTTGGCACTTTTTACAAAGTCTTTGGCGCTTTCTGAAGTCTTTGGCACTTTCTGAAGTCTTTGGTACTTTTTCTGAAGTCTTTGGCACTTTTTCCAAAATCGTTGGCGCTTTTTCTGAAGTCTTTGACACTTTTTACGAAGTCTTTGGCGCTTTTTCTGAAGTCTTTGGCACTTTTTCTGAAGTCTTTGGCACTTTTTACGAAATCCTTGGCACTTTTTACGAAATCTTTGGCACATTTTCTGAAGTCTTTGGCACTTTTTACGAAATCTTTGGCACTTTTTCTGAAGTCTTTGGCACTTTTTACGAAGTCTTTGGCGCTTTTTCTGAAGTCTTTGGCACTTTTTCTGAAGTCTTTGGCAATTTTTACAAAATCTTTGGCGCTTTTTCTGAAGTCTTTGGCGCTTTTTACGAAATCTTTGGCACTTTTTCTGAACTCTTTGGCACTTTTTACGAAGTCGTTGGCACTTTTTCTGAAGTCTTTGGCACTTTTTCTGAAGTCTTTGGCACTTTTTACGAAATCTTTGGCGCTTTTTCTGAAATCTTTGGCACTTTTTACAAAGTCTTTGGCGCTTTCTGAAGTCTTTGGCACTTTTTCTGAAGTCTTTGGCACTTTTTACAAAATCTTTGGCGCTTTTCTGAAGTCTTTGACACTTTTTACAAAGTCTTTGGCACTTTTTACGAAATCTTTGGCGCATTTTCTGAAGTCTTTGGCACTTTATACGAAATCTTTGGCACTTTTTCTGAAGTCTTTGGCACTTTTTACGAAGTCTTTGTCGCTTTTTCTGAAGTCTTTGGCACTTTTTACGAAGTCTTTGGCGCTTTTTCTGAAGTCTTTGGCACTTTTTCTGAAGTCTCTGACACTTTTCCAAAATCTTTGGCGCTTTTTCTGAAGTCTTTGGCACTTTTTACTTTAATCTTTGGCGCTTTTTCTGAAATCTTTGGCACTTTTTCTGAAGTCTTTGGCACTTTTTCCAAAATCTTTGGCGCTTTTTCTGAAGTCTTTGGCACTTTTTATGAAGTCTTTGGCGCTTTTTCTGAAGTCTTTAGCACTTTTTACGAAGTCTTTGGCCCTTTTTCTGAAGTCTTTGGCACTTTTTACGAAATCTTTGGCATATTTTCTGAAGTCTTTGGCACTTTTTACAAAATCTTTGGCCCTTTTTCTGAAGTCTTTGACACTTTTTACGAAGTCTTTGGCACTTTTTACGAAATCTTTGGCGAATTTTCTGAAGTCTTTGGCACTTTTTACGAAATCGTTGGCACTTTTTCTTAAGTCTTTGGCACTTTTTTACGAAGTCTTTGGCGCTTTTTCTGAAGTCTTTGGCACTTTTTCTGAAGTCTCTGACACTTTTCCAAAATCTTCAGCGCTTTTTCTGAAGTCTTTGGCACTTTTTACAAAATCTTTGGCACTTTTTACAAAATCTTTGGCGCTTTTTCTGAAGTCTTTGGCACTTTTTACGAAGTCTTTGGCGCTTTTTCTGAAGTCTTTAGCACTTTTTACGAAGTCTTTGGCACTTTTTCTGAAGTCTTTGGCACTTTTTACAAAATCTTTGGCATTTTTTCTGAAGTCTTTGGCACTTTTTACGAAGTCTTTGCCGCTTTTTCTGAAGTCTTTGGCACTTTTTCTGAAGTCTTTGGCAATTTTTTGGCGCTTTTTCTGAAGTCTGGCGCTTTTTACGTAATCTTTGGCACTTTTTCTTAACTCTTTGGCACTTTTTACGAAGTTGTTGGCGCTTTTTCTGAAGTCTGGCACTTTTTCTGAAGTCTTTGGCACTTTTTCTGAAGTCTGGCACTTTTTTTGAAGTCTTTGGCACTTTTTCTGAACTCTTTGGCACTTTTTACGAAGTCTTTGGCGCTTTTTCTGAAGTCTTTGGCACTTTTTCTGAACTCTTTGGCACTTTTTCCAACTTTTTTGCCTCTTGACATTTCTAGAACTGTGTGCATAATGTAAATAAGCAGTAGTTCTACACACTGACCACATGGCGATGCAGATCTCGTCCACGGTGTTGCAGAAGGAGTTGAGCTTGCAGTTGCTGTGGCAGACGCTCTCTTTGCACAGCGGACTGGTTGCCTCGCACCACTTGCACAGGTTGGAGCTCAGGTGGCTGAGACCGTGGACACCTGGTACACCTGTGGAGGAAAAGAGACTCACATCAGACACGGCAGGAAACTCACACGCAAGTTACGTCTATACACAAAAACCATCGGTAAGAAACAAGATTGTAGAGAAAGAATGTGGATAGGGTTAACCCTCATGTTGTCCTCATGTTGTCCCCATGTTGTCCCCATGTTGTCCTCATGTTGTCCTCATGTTGTCCTCATGTTGTTCCCATGTTGTCCTCATGTTGTCCCCATGTTATCCTCATGTTGTCCTCATGTTGTCCCCATGTTGTCTTCATGTTGTCCCCATGTTGTCCTCGGATCAAGTTGACCCATTTTCCTTTATCAATGTTTTTTTTAATTACCCAAAATAACATGATTGATTCCACATGATATATATATTTATATATATATATATGTACTCTGCCACGTACAAAAACACAGTGACTGGCTGGGTGTGTCCTTCTGAATTATTAGCACTGTGTGTGTGTGTGTGTGTGTGCGTGAGCGTGGGTTTGTGTGTTTCTGTGTTTCTGTGAGTGTACATGTGTGTGTGTGTGTTTGTGTGTGTGATGTTTGGATTTAACTGGTATTTCTATGTCATCTGGGTCTAATCACTGCTAATGTTATGATGAGAGCATCAAACACACACACACACACAAACACAAACACACACACACACACACACACACAAAGTTATTCCAGATGTTTCTTCCAAACAGAGTTGAATACAAAAAAAAAAAGTGAAAGAGCTTGAGAAGAAGAAAGCTCACTTTAATTAGAATCAGCGCTGTGTGTGTGTGTGTGTGTGTGTGTGTGTGTGTGTATGTGTGTGTGGGTGTGTGTGTGTGTGTGCTTCCAGGAATAAATTGAAGCCAGAAGTTGAGCTGCTTTCAGAGCCAAGTAAGCATCCAACGCTCCGCCCTCAAAGGCTCATGGGAAATATCTAAGCACTCCACGCTGCACAGAGGAGGCCCTCACTATCACACACACACACACACACACACACACCTTTGTAACCGCCCCAAAACGTCTCAGCGCACTCAGAGAAACAAACAAAAAAACAAACAAACTCAGGTTTGTGTATGTGTGTGTGTGTGCGTGTGTGTCTGTGTGTGTGTGTATGTGTGTATCTCTTTCTGTGTTTGCGTGTGTATGTGTGTGTGACTGTTTGTTTCTTTGTGTGTGTGTGTGTGTGTGTGTGTGTGTGTGTGTGTGAGGGTCATCAGGCCATCACCATGTCACCTCACTGTTCTCATTAGTACAAATAAAACACTCACACACACTTTTCTTTCAGTGCCAGTCTGTCTCTTCTCCAGTGTCTTAAGACAGCGCCAAGAAGCCTGCGTGTGTGTGTGTGTGTGTGTGTGCGTGTGTGTGTGTGTGTGTGTCTCGGATACACTCGCTCTTTGTTAGATGTGAGATAATAAGTTGCTCTCTAATCACACGCTCTGTTCTTCTTCATGTCTCTTCAGAGGCTGAGTACCAGTCACACATTTTGAATAAATCAAAGTATAAAATAAAATGATTAAAATAAACCGATCCATTAATATCAGTTCTGTGTAGTCTGGATCAACAGGAGTCCAGCACCTTGCTACACAGACACGTGTTTTGGACATTGGTGCAGTCTCGTCCTCGTTGGAAATAAAGGACATTGACCAACATATTTAGTCTCATCTCGTTTGACGACATTAACACTACTGCTAACGACTCTCCCCCAAAACTGGTTCAGCCATTTGCATTCACACTGGCCAAGGGGCCATAGGAACTGGTTGGAGGGTAAGGGACGGACGCAACCACGGCAACGGTCTTCGTAGCGTTGTCACCTGACTTGTGTGCCACATACTGTGTGTATGTCTGTGTGTGTCTATGTGTGTCTCTGTGTGTGTGTGTTACTGCTCTCTCTCTACATACTACGCTCTACTTCTGTCTCTCTACATACTACTCTCTACTGTCGTCTCTCTACTGTTGTCTCTCTACATACTACTCTCTACTGCTGTCTCTACATACTACTCTCTACTGTCGTCTCTCTACTGTTGTCTCTCTACATACTACTCTCTACTGCTGTCTCTACATACTACTCTCTACTGTTGTCTTTCTACATACTACTCTCTACTGTTGTCTCTCTACATACTACTCTCTACTGTCGTCTCTCTACTGTCGTCTCTCTACATACTACTCTCTACTGTTGTCTCTCTACATACTACTCTCTACTGTCGTCTCTCTACTGTCGTCTCTCTACTGTTGTCTCTCTACATACTACTCTCTACATACTACTCTCTACTGTTGTCTCTCTACATACTACTCTCTACTGTCGTCTCTCTACTGCTGTCTCTCTACATACTACTCTCTACTGTCGTCTCTCTACTGTCGTCTCTCTACATACTACTCTCTACTGCTGTCTCTCTACATACTACTCTCTACTGTTGTCTCTCTACATACTACTCTCTACTGTTGTCTCTCTACATACTACTCTCTACTGTTGTCTCTCTACATACTACTCTCTACTGTTGTCACTCTACATACTACTCTCTACTGTTGTCTCTCTACATACTACTCTCTACTGCTGTCTCTCTACATACTACTCTCTACTGCTGTCTCTCTACATACTACTCTCTACTGTTGTCTCTCTACATACTACTCTCTACTGTTGTCTCTCTACATACTACTCTCTACTGTTGTCTCTCTACATACTACTCTCTACTGTTGTCTCTCTACATACTACTCTCTACTGCTGTCTCTACATACTACTCTCTACTGTTGTCACTCTACATACTACTCTCTACTGTTGTCTTTCTACATACTACTCTCTACTGTTGTCTCTCTACATACTACTCTCTACTGTTGTCTCTCTACATACTACTCTCTACTGCTGTCTCTCTACATACTACTCTCTACTGTTGTCTCTCTACATACTACTCTCTACTGTCGTCTCTCTACTGTCGTCTCTCTACATACTACTCTCTACTGCTGTCTCTCTACATACTACTCTCTACATACTACTCTCTACTGCTGTCTCTCTACATACTACTCTCTACATACTACTCTCTACTGTCGTCTCTCTACATACTACTCTCTACTGCTGTCTCTCTACATACTACTCTCTACATACTACTCTCTACTGTTGTCTCTCTACATACTACTCTCTATTGTCGTCTCTCTACATACTACTCTCTACTGTTGTCTCTCTACATACTACTCTCTACTGTTGTCTCTCTACATACTACTCTCTACTGTTGTCTCTCTACATACTACTCTCTACTGTTGTCTCTCTACATACTACTCTCTACTGCTGTCTCTCTACATACTACTCTCTACTGTTGTCTCTCTACATACTACTCTCTACTGTCGTCTCTCTACTGTCGTCTCTCTACATACTACTCTCTACATACTACTCTCTACTGCTGTCTCTCTACATACTACTCTCTACTGTCGTCTCTCTACTGTCGTCTCTCTACATACTACTCTCTACTGTTGTCTCTCTACATACTACTCTCTACTGTTGTCTCTCTACATACTACTCTCTACATACTACTCTCTACTGCTGTCTCTCTACATACTACTCTCTACTGTCGTCTCTCTACTGTCGTCTCTCTACATACTACTCTCTACTGTTGTCTCTCTACATACTACTCTCTACTGTCGTCTCTCTACTGTCGTCTCTCTACATACTACTCTCTACATACTACTCTCTACTGCTGTCTCTCTACATACTACTCTCTACTGTCGTCTCTCTACTGTCGTCTCTCTACATACTACTCTCTACTGTTGTCTCTCTACATACTACTCTCTGCTGTAGTCTCTCTACATACTACTCTCTACTGTTGTCTCTCTACATACTACTCTCTGCTGTAGTCTCTCTACATACAGTACTACTCTCTACTGTCGTCTCTCTACATACTACTCTCTACTGCTGTCTCTCTACATACTACTCTCTACTGCTGTCTCTCTACATACTACTCTCTACTGTTGTCTCTCTACATACTACTCTCTACTGTTGTCTCTCTACATACTACTCTCTACTGCTGTCTCTCTACATACTACTCTCTACTGTCGTCTCTCTACTGTCGTCTCTCTACATACTACTCTCTACTGTTGTCTCTCTACATACTACTCTCTACTGTCGTCTCTCTACTGTCGTCTCTCTACATACTACTCTCTACATACTACTCTCTACTGCTGTCTCTCTACATACTACTCTCTACTGTCGTCTCTCTACTGTCGTCTCTCTACATACTACTCTCTACTGTTGTCTCTCTACATACTACTCTCTGCTGTAGTCTCTCTACATACTACTCTCTACTGTTGTCTCTCTACATACTACTCTCTGCTGTAGTCTCTCTACATACAGTACTACTCTCTACTGTCGTCTCTCTACATACTACTCTCTACTGCTGTCTCTCTACATACTACTCTCTACTGCTGTCTCTCTACATACTACTCTCTACTGTTGTCTCTCTACATACTACTCTCTACTGTTGTCTCTCTACATACTACTCTCTACTGTTGTCTCTCTACATACTACTCTCTACTGTTGTCTCTCTACATACTACTCTCTACTGCTGTTTCTCTACATACTACTCTCTACTGTTGTCTCTCTACATACTACTCTCTACTGTTGTCTCTCTACATACTACTCTCTACTGTTGTCTCTCTACATACTACTCTCTACTGTTGTCTCTCTACATACTACTCTCTACTGTTGTCTCTCTACATACTACTCTCTACTGATCGTCTCTCTACATACTACTCTCTACTGCTGTCTCTCTACATACTACTCTCTACTGTTGTCTCTCTATATACTACTCTCTACTGTTGTCTCTCTACATACTACTCTCTGCTGTAGTCTCTCTACATACAGTACTACTCTCTACTGTCGTCTCTCTACATACTACTCTCTACTGCTGTCTCTCTACATACTACTCTCTACTGTTGTCTCTCTACATACTACTCTCTACTGTTGTCTCTCTACATACTACTCTCTACTGCTGTCTCTCTACATACTACTCTCTACTGTTGTCTCTCTACATACTACTCTCTACTGTTGTCTCTCTACATACTACTCTCTACTGTTGTCTCTCTACATACTACTCTCTACTGTTGTCTCTCTACATACTACTCTCTACTGTTGTCTCTCTACATACTACTCTCTACTGTTGTCTCTCTACATACTACTCTCTACTGTTGTCTCTCTACATACTACTCTCTACTGTTGTCTCTCTACATACTACTCTCTACTGTTGTCTCTCTACATACTACTCTCTACTGATCGTCTCTCTACATACTACTCTCTACTGTTGTCTCTCTACATACTACTCTCTACTGTTGTCTCTCTACATACTACTCTCTACTGTTGTCTCTCTACATACTACTCTCTACTGCTGTCTCTCTACATACTACTCTCTACTGTTGTCTCTCTACATACTACTCTCTACTGTTGTCTCTCTACATACTACTCTCTACTGTTGTCTCTCTACATACTACTCTCTACTGTTGTCTCTCTACATACTACTCTCTACTGTTGTCTCTCTACATACTATTCTCTATTGTCGTCTCTCTACATACTACTCTCTACTGTCGTCTCTCTACATACTACTCTCTACTGTCGTCTCTCTACATACTACTCTCTATTGTCGTCTCTCTACATACTACTCTCTACATACTACTCTCTGCTGTAGTCTCTCTACATACTACTCTCTACTGTTGTCTCTCTACATGCTACTCTCTACTGTTGTCTCTCTACATGCTACTCTCTACTGTTGTCTCTCTACATACTACTCTCTACTGTCGTCTCTCTACATACTACTCTCTACATACTACTCTCTACTGATTGTCTCTCTACATACTACTCTCTACTGTTGTCTCTCTACATACTACTCTCTACTGCTGTCTCTCTACATACTACTCTCTACTGTTGTCTCTCTACATACTACTCTCTACTGTCGTCTCTCTACATACTACTCTCTACTGCTGTCTCTCTACATACTACTCTCTACTGTTGTCTCTCTACATATTACTCTCTACTGTTGTCTCTCTACATATTACTCTTTACTGTTGTCTCTCTACATACTACTCTCTACTGTTGTCTCTCTACATATTACTCTCTACTGTCGTCTCTCTACATACTACTCTCTACTGTTGTCTCTCTACATACTACTCTCTACTGTTGTCTCTCTACATACTACTCTCTACTGTTGTCTCTCTACATACTACTCTCTACTGTTGTCTCTCTACATACTACTCTCTATTGTCGTCTCTCTACATACTACTCTCTACTGTCGTCTCTCTACATACTACTCTCTACTGCTGTCTCTCTACATACTACTCTCTACTGTTGTCTCTCACATACTACTCTCTACTGTTGTCTCTCTACATACTACTCTCTACTGTTGTCTCTCTACATACTACTCTCTATTGTCGTCTCTCTACATACTACTCTCTACTGTTGTCTCTCTACATACTACTCTCTACTGCTGTCTCTCTACATACTACTCTCTACTGTTGTCTCTACATACTACTCTCTACATACTACTCTCTGCTGTAGTCTCTCTACATACTACTCTCTACTGTTGTCTCTCTACATATTACTCTCTACTGTCGTCTCTCTACATACTACTCTCTACTGTTGTCTCTCTACATACTACTCTCTACTGTTGTCTCTCTACATACTACTCTCTACTGTTGTCTCTCTACATACTACTCTCTACTGCTGTCTCTCTACATACTACTCTCTACTGTTGTCTCTCTACATACTACTCTCTACTGTCGTCTCTCTACATATTACTCTCTACTGTCGTCTCTCTACATACTACTCTCTGCTGTAGTCTCTCTACATACTACTCTCTACTGTTGTCTCTCTACATATTACTCTTTACTGTCGTCTCTCTACATACTACTCTTTACTGTTGTCTCTCTACATATTACTCTCTACTGTCGTCTCTCTACATACTACTCTCTACTGATCGTCTCTCTACATACTACTCTCTACTGATCGTCTCTCTACATACTACTCTCTACTGTCGTCTCTCTACATACTACTCTCTACTGTTGTCTCTCTACATACTACTCTCTACTGCTGTCTCTCTACATACTACTCTCTACTGATGTCTCTCTACATACTACTCTCTACTGTCGTCTCTCTACATACTACTCTCTACTGTCGTCTCTCTACATACTACTCTCTACTGTTGTCTCTCTACATACTACTCTCTATTGTCATCTCTCTACATACTACTCTCTACTGTCGTCTCTCTACATACTACTCTCTACTGCTGTCTCTCTACATACTACTCTCTACTGCTGTCTCTCTACATACTACTCTCTACTGTTGTCTCTCTACATACTACTCTCTACTGTTGTCTCTACATACTACTCTCTACTGTTGTCTCTCTACATACTACTCTCTACTGTTGTCTCTACATACTACTCTCTACTGTTGTCTCTACATACTACTCTCTACTGTTGTCTCTACATACTACTCTCTACTGTTGTCTCTCTACATACTACTCTCTACTGTTGTCTCTCTACATACTACTCTCTACTGCTGTCTCTCTACATACTACTCTCTACTGTTGTCTCTCTACATACTACTCTCTACTGCTGTCTCTCTACATACTACTCTCTACTGTTGTCTCTCTACATACTACTCTCTACTGTTGTCTCTCTACATACTACTCTCTACTGTTGTCTCTCTACATACTACTTTCTACTGTTGTCTCTCTACATACTACTCTCTACTGTTGTCTCTCTACATACTACTCTCTACATACTACTCTCTACTGTTGTCTCTCTACATACTACTCTCTACTGATGTCTCTCTACTACTACTCTCTGTCTTAATACTACGTCTTCCTACAGCTCTGTGTATCTGCTGCTATGCGTTCTAGGAGTTTTTGTGTCGTATGTGACGCTGACAGACACTGCCCAGGCGTCTGTATTCTAAAGACCGGGTTGTCCAAAACCAGCCAGACCGGACCGTCTGAATGTCCCCCGCTGTATGTCCAACAACCGAAGATTGAAGCCTGTCCCCACCAAGTCTCTGTCTTTGTTTCTCTTTGTCTCTTAGCACGATAAAAACTCCCGTTTTAAAGATGTGAATGCATGCTGTGGGATAATTTTCATAAAACGATGAATAAAGGAGAAGTTCCAAGGGACAGCAATAAGAAAATGTCGAAATAAACTAATGTAACAGCTTCTTTTTGTCAGACCAGTAAAAAAGTACATGACTTAAATGTCTTTTTCATTGCATTAAGCTGATACTATAGCCTATATTGTGTACTTTTACTGCTGATACTCTGTAAATCCTTCTTTTCTGTGACAGAAGGATTTAAAAGCAGTACTTTCACTGGAGTAAGCTACTTGTTGTATTTGTACTTCTTGTAGTCCTGTCTCCTAAACAATATAACCTACTGAGTTTGTTGTTGTTTGTGCACATTCAGCCTCCTTTTTCTTATGTTACACAGCTATTTTGAATATATTTCTTTATTTGTTAATGTATGCACGAAGGCACATTCCTCTTAAGTGTACCTACACAACTTAATTTGGCAAGAAAGGCTTTTTCTGATTCTGACAACACATCCCCCTCCATCCCTCTCTTCTCTCCGGCCTCAGACGGCTCCGACGGGAAAAGAGAGGAAAAAAAGCCCGGAGAACAGGAGGACTCACCGGCCGTCAGGAGGGCGAGGATCCCGGTCCAAAGCGTCCGACACCGAGCCATCATCCGCGGGCGAAGGGAGCCGGAAAACAACGCAGGGGCTCGGTCGGTGGTTGGGTCCGTGTGTCGGTCGGTCCTCGGCTCCCGGTAACAGCGGACAGACGCTCATGTATGCAGAGAGAGAGAGAAAGGGGGGGGGGGGCGTCCAGATGTTTTTCATCCAGATGTGGTTTAGTCCCGCCCCCCGCTGCTGCCTCTGTGTGTTTCCACTGCTTCTGTGTTATTATCATCACGACTTTATCAAAGAACTTCTTGACTGCAGTACAAGTACCAACACCACCATGAAAAACACGTACAAGTAAAGTTTCTGCATTCAACATGTTACTCAGGCAAAAGTATTAAAGTATGAGCAACAACACCGACTTTAAGCCAGTAACGTTATAACTTTTTCCTTCTGGATTTTGGTCTTTTTCTTTCATAGAATTGAACGTCAAAAGGTCTTTTAGGCGACTAGTACTTGGTTAACATTCAAATCTGACCCATTTTAAAAAATATTCCGTTATTAGAAATGTGGGTTTCTTTCAAAATAACATGGATAGTTCCCTGCATTGCTCTTCACAAGTTAAATAAAGGATCAGTTCACTACTATCATTGATTTTGGGGTGTTTTATTCAGTTTTATAGCATGGAAAGAAAACAATGACAATAGAAAAAAGTCAAAAAAGGATAGAAAAAAGTGACAAAAACTTCAAAAAAAAGTGACAAAAACATAACAAATGTGACAGAAAAGTGACAAAAAAGTCCGAAAAAAGTGACAAAAACATCCAAAAAAGTGACAAAAACATAACAAATGTGACAGAAAAGTGACAAAAAACTCCGAAAAAAGTGACAAAAACATCCAAAAAAGTGACAAAAACATCCAAAAAAGTGACAAAAACATTGGAAAACCTTAAAAAACGCAGAAAAATATTGACAGAAAGTTATAATAAATAATAACAAATCAGCACAACCGTGTCCCATGGGTCAATAAAGAATAAAATAATTTATCCATGCTCACCTTTAAAAAAAACAACAACCCGCTTTTACTCCAAAAGTGATCCCGTGAAAGCTTAAATATTAAATTAAATATTAATAATATTAAATGAGAAGACTAAGGTGAGAGCTCGGGACTGATGGTCACAGGTTGGTGCTCTGCTGCCGCCAGCTGGTCACAGGCTGCACACACACACACACACACACCGTTAATATCAATATACTGTATATACAGTCTATGCACATGGCACAACGGAACTGTACAGAAACTAACTGTGCAGCAACACACACACACACACACACACACACACACAAACACAAACACAGAAAAACACACAGAGAGACACAACGCACACACATACACACACAGTAACACAAACACAGAAACACAAACAGAGAGACACACTACATAGAATAGAGGTTTATTAGGAATGACCTGCTTCAGACCGCTTTTGCGTCCCTCCAACTCCCTGATGAGAAAATAAAATAAAATAAACACAACATACAGTACACTTAAATATTTGTTTTTATCTATTTCATACGTCTTGTTGCACATTCCTTTCACACTTACGTGATGTATAATGATTAATACATTTCTATGGGGGCAAAATTACATAATGCTGAAACAAAGCATTTAACATATTTATAATTTGTGCAGTATTCTTTCCAAATGATTTCGTGTTGAGCATGATGATTTTATTGTGAAAGACCTGTGCCGGAAGTACTAATATTAAGACACTTTAACAGTCTATAGACACAACACGTAACTATTTAATGTAAAGTTGTGTTTTGGTCGGACTGACACTAAAAGTGTAGAAATTAAGCCAGAGTCTGGTGGCGGTAGTCTGGTGGATGTTAGGCTGTTATCAGCGGTTATAAGCAGGTTTATAGCCCGTCAGAGAGCTGCTGTCAGCGGAATCGCAGCTGGACTGTGACCCCGGACTTTTGGACTCTGCAGCTGCGGAACTAGTTGCATGTTTTCCTCTCGTTTCTGCGGCTCAGTCTGTGTCCAGAGATGAAGAGGAGACTCCTGCTCGTGTCCAACTCCACCCTGCACGGCAGCGGGTACCTGGACCACTGTCAGCAGCACATCTCACACTTCTTCGGAAAGTAAGTGCGAATCCCGTTAAGAAATCCTCCAATTTAAAGTTTTCACACTCATCAGCAAAAACACGCCGCTATGCACGGGTGTGATAACCCTGTGTGAACCAGGGGTCGTGTGGTAAAGTTCGGCATGCAGACAGCACTTTATGATGAATATTTTACTTAAGAAAACTAACTGCATTACCGGCATGTCTCGTAGTAGATTTGTATTAAAATGCAATTTTTTTCAATGGAGTTTGGTGTGGAGAGAAAATAGCCACTTAAGTGTGCGTAGAACATGTAAAAGTGTATGACATAGTAATGCGATCTGCCTGTCTGTCTCATTAAAATGCCATATTTTTCAATGGAGTGTGGCGTGGAGAAACGGCAGTTTGTGAATAGAAGATATAATAATATAAAGAGTATGAAATTCAAGTCATGTTACTTAGTTATTAAGTAGTAATATCAACATGTTTTTATGATATTGTGTTTGTGGTTAAGTTCAGCATGAAGCAAGCACTTAAAGATGAATATTTGAAATATATTAAAGAGTCAGACGGTTTGTATTAAATGCTAAACACTCATTAAAATGGCAGATTTTTCCATGGAGTTTGGTGTGGAGACTTTCTGATCAGAAATCCATAATAGTGATAATATGTTAATATATTAAGAAATATTTTCTAATGCCATGTATGGTGACTGTGTGAGTGCGTGTGTGTGTGTGTGTCTCTGTGTGTGTGTGTGTGTCTCTGTGTGTGTGTGTGTGTGTGTGTGTGTCTGTGTGAGTGCGTGTGTGTGTTCTCCTTTCTGTTCCAGAGATGTGAAGAGGATTCTGTTCGTCCCGTACGCTCTCCATGATCGAGACGCCTACACGAAGACCGCCAGGGACAAGTTTAAGACTCTGGGTAGGTGTGTGTGTGTGTGTGTGTATGTATATATATACATATACGTATATATATACAATTCAGTCCCTCCAGAAAAACGTGATTATGCGATCGCATAACTCAATGCAGACTATGTATTTTTGTGTGTATTTTATGTGTATATTTGAAGTTTTTCTGTGTATTTGTGTAAATTATTTCTTGATGTGTTGTCTGTGTATTGTTCCGTATTTTCTTTGTTTTTCCTAGTATTTTTCTGGGAATATCTTTATGTTCTTCTGCTTATTTTCCTGATACTCTGTGTATTTTGTTGTACTTTTCTTAACTTTTGTATAGTTCTTCTGTGCATTTCCCTGTATATTTCCAGTCAGTGACATACACACACATATATATATACACTCACCGGCCACTTTATTAGGTACCCCATACTAGTAACGGGTTGGACCCCCTTTGGCCTTCAGAACTGCCTCAATTCTTCGTGGCATAGATTCAACAAGGTGCTGGAAGCATTCCTCAGGGAGTTTGGTCCATATTGACATGATGGCATCACACAGTTGCCGCAGATTTGTCGGCTGCACATCCATGATGCGAATCTCCCGTTCCACCACATCCCAAAGATGCTCTATTGGATTGAGATCTGGTGACTGTGGAGGCCATTTGAGTACAGCGAACTCATTGTCATGTTCAAGAAACCAGTCTGAGATGATTCCAGCTTTATGACATGGCGCATTATCCTGCTGAAAGTAGCCATCAGAAGTTGGGTACATTGTGGTCATAAAGGGATGGACATGGTCAGCAACAATACTCAGGTAGGCTGTGGCGTTGCAACGATGGTCAATTGGTACCAAGGGGCCCAAAGAGTGCCAAGAAAATATTCCCCACACCATGACACCACCACCACCAGCCTGAACCGTTGATACAAGGCAGGATGGATCCATGCTTTCATGTTGTAGACGCCAAATTCTGACCCTACCATCCGAACGTCGCAGCAGAAATCGAGACTCATCAGACCAGGCAACGTTTTTCCAATCTTCTATTGTCCAATTTCGATGAGCTTGTGCAAATTGTAGCCTCACTTTCCTGTTCTTAGCTGAAAGGACTGGCACCCGGTGTGGTCTTCTGCTGCTGTAGCCCATCTGCCTCAAAGTTCGACGTACTGTGCGTTCAGAGATGCTCTTCTGCCCACCTTGGTTGTAACGGGTGGTAATTTGAGTCACTGTTGCCCTTCTATCAGCTCGAACCAGTCTGGCCATTCTCCTCTGACCTCTGGCATCAACAAGGCATTTCCGCCCACAGAACTGCCGCTCACTGGATGTTTTTTCTTTTTCGGACCATTCTCTGTAAACCCTAGAGATGGTTGTGCGTGAAAATCCCAGTAGATTAGCAGTTTCTGAAATACTCAGACCAGCCCTTCTGGCACCAACAATCATGCCACGTTCAAAGTCACTCAAATCACCTTTCTTCCCCATACTGATGCTCGGTTTGAACTGCAGGAGATTGTCTTGACCATGTCTACATGCCTAAATGCACTGAGTTGCCGCCATGTGATTGGCTGCTTAGAAATTAAGTGTTAACGAGCAGTTGGACAGGTGTACCTAATAAAGTGGCCGGTGAGTGTATATATAAAGGCCGGGGTCTACCACACCAGGCAGGACCCCAGGTGCAGACTGTGCAAGGATGCCCCTGAGACAGTACAACACATAACAGCAGGGTGTAAGATGCAGGCAGGAAGTGCGTACATGGAACGCCATAACCAGGTAGCTGTCATAGTGTACAGGAACATCTGCCACGAGTATGGCAAGGTCAAAATGGAAGACACCTCCTAAGGTAGTCCAGAATGACCCAGCTAAGATCCTGTGGGACTTCAAGATCCAGACTGACAAACTGGTGATGGCTAACCAACCAGACATGGTGTTGATGGACAAACAGCAGAAGAAGGCAGTAGTGATAGATGTGGCAATCCCAAGCGATCGCAACATCAAGAAGAAGGAACACGAAAAGTTCAAGAAACACCAAGGGCTGAAAGAGGAGCTAGAAAAGATGTGGAAAGTAAGAGCAACAGTGGTGCCAGTGGTAATCGGAGCACTGGGGGGGGCTGTGACCCCCAAACTGGGAGAGTGGCTCCAGCAGATTCCAGGTCAAACATCAGAGGTCTCTGTCCAGAAGAGTGCAGTCCTAGGAACAGCTAAGATACTGTGCAGAACCCTCAAACTCCCAGGCCTCTGGTAGAGGACCGGAGCTTGAGGATGACACATACCACCCCACAAGGGGTGAGAGGGGGATTTTATTTAAATATATTTGATATATTTGTTCATGTATTTCTGTATTTGCATGTGTACACTTACATTCTCATTCAGTTTTTTCAATTAAAATTAGTTTTTTTTAAATATGAGAAGCTCACATCGCTCTGAGGAACGCATTATTTTGTAATAATTACGTGGCTTGTCGTCCTCTGCAGGTTACGAGGTGGACGGTATCCATGAAGCCGCCAACGCCGTGGACGCCGTGCGGAAAGCTGAGGGCATCTTTATAGGTCAGTCTACGTTTTAATATATATATATATATATATATATATATATATATATATATATATTCATGTTACACAGCGTATAACGTTTACCAATGGAGGTTTGTGTGGAGAAAAATCCATAATAATGTTAATATATAAAGAAATTACTAAATAGTAATGCCACGTATGGTGACTGTGTGTGTGTGTGTGTGTGTGTGTGTGTGTATGTGTGTGTTCAGGAGGAGGAAACACTTTCCGGCTGCTGAAGAGTCTCTATGACAACAAGGTGGTGACAGAGATCCGCAGGAGAGTGCTCGAGGTGATGTCACACACACACACACACACAGACACACACACACACACAGACACACACACACACACAGACACACAGACAAAGGTTTTTATCTGTATCTGTGTATACGCCAGCCAATAAATGAGAAAATTAGACAGTCCTTAAAGGGACATTCCTCTAAATGCTGTGTCCTCTGCAGGACGGCGTCCCCTACATGGGCTCCAGTGCCGGCACCAACGTGGCCACCGTCAGCATCAACACCACCAACGACATGCCCATCGTCTACCCTCCGTCCTTCTCCGCCATCGGCCTCGTCCCTTTCAACATTAACCCGCACTACCTGGACACCGACCCCAACAGCCGCCACATGGGGGTGAGTCATAACAAACCAGGAAACAGGTGTTCATGTCCTGGAGAAGTTAAGGAGTAAACACAAGACTTTCACCAGGAAACAGGTGTTCATGTCCTGGAGAAGTTAAGGAGAAAACACAAGACTTTCACCAGGAAACAGGTGTTCATGTCCTGGAGAAGTTAAGGAGTAAACACAAGACTTTCACCAGGAAACAGGTGTTCATGTCCTGGAGAAGTTAAGGAGAAAACACAAGACTTTCACCAGGAAACAGGTGTTCATGTCCTGGAGAAGTTAAGGAGAAAACACAAGACTTTCACCAGGAAACAGGTGTTCATGTCCTGGAGAAGTTAAGGAGAAAACACAAGACTTTCACCAGAAAACAGGTGTTCATGTCCTGGAGATGTTAAGGAGAAAACACAAGACTTTCACCAGGAAACAGGTGTTCATGTCCTGGAGATGTTAAGGAGAAAACACAAGACTTTCACCAGGAAACAGGTGTTCATGTCCTGGAGATGTTAAGGAGAAAACACAAGACTTTCACCAGGAAACAGGTGTTCATGTCCTGGAGATGTTAAGGAGAAAACACAAGACTTTCACCAGGAAACAGGTGTTCGTTTCCTGGAGAAGTTAAGGAGAAAACACAAGACTTTCACCAGGAAACAGGTGTTCATGTCCTGGAGAAGTTAAGGAGAAAACACAAGACTTTCACCAGAAAACAGGTGTTCATGTCCTGGAGATGTTAAGGAGAAAACACAATACTTTCACCTGGAAAAAGGTGTTCATGTCCTGGAGAAGTTAAGGAGAAAACACAAGACTTTCACCAGAAAACAGGTGTTCATGTCCTGGAGAAGTTAAGGAGAAAACACAAGACTTTCACCAGGAAACAGGTGTTCATGTCCTGGAGAAGTTAAGGAGAAAACACAAGACTTTCACCAGGAAACAGGTGTTCATGTCCTGGAGATGTTAAGGAGAAAACACAAGACTTTCACCAGGAAACAGGTGTTCATGTCCTGGAGATGTTAAGGAGAAAACACAAGACTTTCACCTGGAAACAGGTGTTCATGTCCTGGAGAAGTTAAGGAGAAAACACAAGACTTTCACCAGGAAACAGGTGTTCATGTCCTGGAGAAGTTAAAGAGAAAACACAAGACTTTCACCAGGAAACAGGTGTTCATGTCCTGGAGAAGTTAAGGAGAAAACACAAGACTTTCACCAGGAAACAGGTGTTCATTATATTATAATGTGCAGAGATGAGTCTGACCAAGATTATCATCATATTAAAGGCTCCCATTCACAAAATATAGAGCGTTAAAAACCTCAACAAAGTGCGGCCGGGTTGGTTCAGCGGTAGAGCAGGTGCACATGTACTGGGAGGTTTATGCCTCGACGCAGAGGTCTAGGGTTTGAATCCGACCTGTGGCTGTTTCCTGCATGTCCCCCCCCCCTCCTTTCTCATCTAACTGTCTTGTCAGTAATTAACCCTCCTGTTGTCCTCAGGTCCCCTTTAAAAAATGTCTATATCTGAAATATGGGTTTCTTTTTAACCAAATTACCATAAAAATGGATTGGATTCCTTACAACTGATCAGTTTAATTCCTCTGATATTAACTACTAGTCAAAATAATTCATAATTTCTGTTTTTTTAACTCTAAAATTAGGTATAGTTGTATATAAATGAGGGTTGTTGGCCATGGATTCCACAAACGTGATAAAACTAGTAAGGTGGTGTTAGTGAAAACTAAAAAAAGTCTGAAAAAGGGACGAAAATGTCACATTTTTTTAACATATTCCAGTCTGTGATTATCATCAACATCCATTCCTTTAATTTTAGTCTCAATAATCCCTAATTTCTGCTTTTCTAACTCAAACATTAGGTATAATTTCCTATAAATGAGGTTTATTGACCATAAATTCCAAAAATAAATGAAACTAATAAGTTAGTGTTACGTAGTGTTGAAAACGTCAACAAAAGGGACAAAAGTGTTGAAAAAAGGGACAAAAACAAAAGAAAAAGTTAAAAAACAATAAAAAGCGTCAACAAAAGTGTTGATTTTTAATTTTGACTTGAAGACAACACAAGGGTTAATAGAGGTTGGTTAACATATGCTAGAACAACAGGGCTCCATGGTAATACTATATATATATATATACTTATACTATATATATATTTATACTTTATATTACTTGATGGTAATATTCTACCTGACATCTTTGTTGTGCAGGAGACCCGGGAGCAGAGGATCACTCAGTACCACGAAGAAGCCAACACCCCATGTGTCCTGGTGAGACCACAACTACAACTGTTTCCATGGTTACCTTGGGTTTGTCTTGAGTTACAATGTTTCTAACTCAAACATTAGGTATAATTTCCTATAAATGAGGTTTATTGACCATAAATTCCAGAAATAACTGTAAAACTAAAGTTAATAAGTTAGTGTTGAAAACATCAAAAAAGTTACAAACATTGAAAAAAAGGGAAATAGAAAAAAGAAAAAGTTAAAAACATCGATAGAAAGCGTCAACAAAAGTGATTTGTCAACAAAAGAGTCCATCTTCTGTTATTGTAGATAATCTACGGCCATTTTGTGTGTCTCCAGGGTCTGAGGGAGGGGTCCCTGCTGCTGGTGGAGGGAGACAAAGCCACGCTGCTGGGAACCACCAAGGCCAGACTCTTCACCAGGTAACACACACACACATACACACACACAGACAGACACACCCACACACAGACAGACACACCCACACACAGACAGACACCCACACACAGACAGACACACCCACACACAGACAGACACACGCACACAGACAGACACACACACACAGACAGACACACACACACACACACGCACACAGACAGACACACCCACACACAGACAGACACACGCACACAGACAGACACACACACACGCACACGTACACAGACAGACACGCACACAGACACACACACACATGCACACACACACACAGACGTACGCACGCACACAGACAGACACACATCAGACACACACATACACATGCACACGCACGCATGTACGCACGCACACACACACACAGAGTTATGCACACACAGACACACTAACTAGCAACTAAAGTAACTAGTAACTAAAGCTGTCAGATGATTGTAGTGGAGTAACTAAAGTAACTAGTAACTAAAGTAACTAGTAACTGAAGTAACTAGTAACCATAATCATAACGATGTGTGTGTGTTCAGGGGAAAGCCCACAGTGGAGTACGACCCTGGTAGTGACCTCAGCTTCCTGCTGACACGTTGACCAATCAGAAGAAACCAGGAAATGAAGATCTCATATTTCACAATGTCAATAAAGATTTAAAGAGAACTCTGTTTCTGGGATGATGTTTGTGACTTTAGTTAAGAAGAAACTTAAGTTCTTTCACTCTGCTCTTTTCTACTTCTACTCCACTAATATTAATAATATTAATAATGTATACTGTATTAATCCCCTAAGGGTAAATAACAATGTTTCCAGACTGTTATTACACACATTACACACACTCAGGTCCTTTACGTTCTTCCTTTCCTTGTTTCCTTCTTTCTTTCTTACAAAATACAATTGAATATTGGCCCCAAAATGCAAAATGCATTCTGGTCTGCGTCCCAGAGACCCAAAGGCCGATGCCACGCTAGTAGAGATATGCAGTCGAATACTGGTCCGGGTTCCAGAGACCTAAAGGCCGAGGCTGCACCAGTAGAGATACACAGTCACATGCAGGACGGGTCCTAGAGACCGCGGTTGTAGAGAAATACAAATGCATTCTGGTCTGGGTCTCAGACCCACAAGCCGAGGCCACGCTAGTAGAGATATGCAGTCGAATACTAGTCCGGGTCCCAGAGACCCAAAGGTCGAGGCCACTCTAGTAGAAATATGCAGTCGAATACTGGTCCGGGTCCCAGAGACCCGAAGGCCAAGGCCACGCTAGTAGAGATATGCAGTCAAATACTGGTCCGGGTTCCAGAGACCCGAAGGCCAAGGCCACACTAGTAGAGATCCACAGTCGAATACAGGACGGGTCCTAGAGACCGCGGTAGTAGAGAAATACAATTGCATTCTGATCCGGGTCTCAGAGACCCGCAAGCCAAGGCCACGCTAGTAGAGATATGCAGTTGAATACTGGTCCGGGTCCCAGAGACCCAAAGGCCGAGGCAGTGGAGAAATACTACAGAATACTTGCCCGGGTCCTGGAGTATTTAATGGGTAGAAATCCCAGCGGCAGCCCTTCTCCCTGAGACACCTCTAGGAGGTTTGGTCCTTCCCGAGGTCGCTGCACGCTGCAAGAAAGTTATTTTTGTAATTTATGTTCAATAAACCTCATTTATAGGAAATTATACCTAATGTTTGAGTTAGAAAAGCAGAAATTAGGAATTATTGAGACTAAAATGAAAGGAATGGATGTTGATGGATAATCACAGACTGGAATATGTCCAAAATGAGGGCAACATGAGGACAACATGAGGACAACATGAGGGCAACAAGAGGACAACATGGGGACAACATGAGGACAACATGAGGTTAACATCAGGACAACATGAGGACAACATGAGGACAACATGAGGGCGACATGAGAACAAAATGGGGACAACATGAGGACAACATGAGGTTAACATCAGGACAACACGAGGGCAACATGATGACAACATGAGGACAAAATGAGGGCAACATAAGGACAACATGAGAACAACATGAGGGCAACATGAGGACAACATGAGGGCAACATGAGGACAACATGGGGACAACATGAGGACAACATGAGGACAACATGAGGGCAACATGAGGACAACATGGGGACAACATGGGGACAACATAAGGACAACATGAGAACAACATGAGGGCAACATGAGGACAACATGAGGGCAACATGAGGACAACATGGGGACAACATGGGGACAACATGAGGGCAACACGAGGACAACGTGGGGACAATATAAGGACAACATGAGGACAACATGAGGACAACATGGGGACAACATGAGGCCAACATTAGCTGTTCAAGCAGCAATTAGGACTCTTATTTAGGTTCATAGTGGCGCCGCCTTCTAGTAATCGTAGTAGCAAAGCAGAAAGTAAGGTGATTCATTTTTAGCTCCTGTCTAGAAATCTAAATATAGGTCAGGACAGTCTCGGTAGTACTGCTGCACCTCGGCATCGATCCAACTCTTTCCCTGGAAGCTGAAACTGAAACAGCGAGAGCCGAACTGAGTCCAACCAGGAGGGCAGGGACCTTCAACACAATGTTGTAAAGAAGGGAAAGTTGTTACATAGTAGTTTTATTTTTTGTTGTGTGTGTGTGTGTGCCTCCTCCCTCCCTTCCTTCCTTCTCCAGCTTGGTTGGTTATTGCTTGTGCTCCCTCAGCATGTGAAGTTAATCGACCTCTGCCTGTCCATAGCAAGTTTGATTTTGTGTTTTACCTTCTGTGAGGCAGTGTTGCATGGCTTCTGTTTGTATCATTAATAAATCATATAGATAGTATTGCTACAAGCTCCTCCCATCATTTTCCCGTGATGCAATCAGTCGAGAGCAGATGTACGTGAAGTTAACGTCTCATCGTACAGCCAGGGACAGTGTGGGGTATGTGGTACCTAATGTTAAAGGAACACGCCGACTTATTGGGAGCTTATTCACCGTAACCGCAGAGTTAGACAAGTCCATACAGACCCTTCTCATCTCTGTGCTGTTGCAACTCTGTCTGGTGCCCCCAGCGTTAGCTTAGCCTAGCACAGATGCTGCAGGTAACTGGTTCCAACTAGCCTACTGCTCCCAATAAGTGACAAAATAACGCCAACATGTTCCTATTTACATGGTGTGATTTGTATAATCACAGGTTGTACAAATAACAAGGTCACATGAGACACAGCCATATTATAACCGCATACTAACTCAGAGCTGCCAACTTTTCCATAAACCTTGGAGTGAGATTTGAGGGGGGCCAATCCATATTTTGCCACGTACAAAGCAATTTCTTTGGCTTTTTCAGCATCATTATCCTTCAGGGTTTAAATTGGTATTTGTTATATTTGGGGGGGATGGGGGGGCTCTCCCTAGGGGGGTCTGGGGGTATGCCCCCCCAGGAAAAATTTTTGAAGAATAAACCATTAAATGGCACTTTCTGGAGAGTTTTGTGCAAAAAAATGGAGAAATCAAGTCTTACATGATATGTGCAAAACTGTAGGGTTAAGAGCCTTTCTATTGTCGTATTAGGGCATTCAGAATTTACATTATTTACATTATTACCTTCTTATGATATAAGAACTGACCCAGACAATGTGCCAAACATAATGAGCCACATGAAGAGACAGTAGCATATGTCAGCAACAGCTGAGAAGATTTGGGTCTGTGGTGAACAGGTCCAGGGGTCCCTGGTGTAGGGACCAGGGACCCAAAGTTAAATTAATGTTGAGGGATCAGCTAAGACCACTGAAATTCTAAAGAATGAGAACCTCTGATTTGCAGAAATTCTAATACTTTAACCTTTGTGCCAAGCCTCAGTAATGTTTGGCCCTCATCATCTGTGCCCCCCCACTTACTGTATTTACTTTTTTGGGAAAATAAAGACAATTTGTTCATTTTATAAAACATTGAATGAATTATTTACAGTTACATTTAGAGATGCACCGAGGTTAGAGGAGTACAATAGTGGCCCAACATTGCAGTATCGTATAGTATAGTATAGCTCAGATGTGTTTCATCAGATTTCTGCTCATGTTTACAACTTTGTGCACATTCTAAATATAACTCCTCCCATCTCTGTTGTCCGAGATTTGGAGAGTTGTAATATAGGCTGCTGTGGATGTTAATCCGCTGTTGATATGGTGGATCTCATTCAGACCGTCTGACAGACCAGAGGCCCATCTGGGTCTCTGGTCTCTGACAGAATTTAGAGGAGGCTGTAGCCTACGCTGCTCTTCATCGGAGGTAGAGCACAGATGCAACACGTCACTGTCCACAGCAGAGCGAGTCCACTAAAATGAACTGAAGTTGCTACACTACCAGCCGCGCTGCTCACCTCTATTGTTACAGGGAGTGGACACGAAGCGACGGACGGGTCTGTGATACTCAGAGCTCATACCTGAAGCCGGGGAAATGCACCTGGGATGGCTCGTGAAAAAAATAATGTTCTCAGTTTGCGACAATTCGAAACTTCCACAGACAGGGAGCGCTCTTGAACCCCCTCACAGTCTCTGAAAGCACAACTAGTCGATCACGAGTGGCTCAACAGGTAGATCTATAGATAAACTCATCTTTCAGAAATTGACCGACCGGGTTGACACTTCAGCGTGAGAAATCGGGGGTGTGGCGTGTGAGCGTGTGAAACCAGTCAAATGCGTGTGTCTCACGGCCAATGCGTGAGAGTTGGCAGCCCTGCTAACTCGGAACTACAGTATATTCTCAGATAGAAAGTGGGAGCAGTAGCTATTTGGAGCCAGTTACCTGCAGCATCTGTGCTAGGCAAAGCTAATGCTGGGGGTGTCAGGCAGAGTTACAACAGCACGGAGATGAGAAGGGTCTGAATGGACTTGTCTAACTCTGCGGGTAACGGTGAACAAGCTCCCATTAAGTCCCTGTGTTCCTTTAAACATGTGATGTACTGATATGGACTCCATCCTCCCAAATGTATAAAGGACTTGCATGCTAGAGAATGTCTTCAGTTCCTCTGCAGAGTAACTCAGGTCTTTGGTTGAATTAATTAATTAGAGGAAGGAGATACACACACACACACACACACACACACACACACACACACAAACGTAAAATATGAACAAGTCAGAGTCAGAGATACTGGACTGACCTGGGCAGCAGGGGTTAGTTTCTCCACAACACTGTGATCACAAAAAGACGTGTTACACACAAGCAGTCTGATTACAGGACTACTCTACTTAACTTTATTTATACATCATCTTTGTTACAAACATGCAGCCCAAAGTGCTTCATAGAACTAACTTATCTAATATTTCAGCTTACAGTTTGCTCTCAGCCTACATTAAAACCAGTAACATTATTAAACCACTGTCTCATAATCTTACAGGCTGGGAAACCACTGCATTACACTGCATGTACAACACATGGAGTTGTTTTTAAATTAATAGTTGCATAGTTTTTACTTCCAGATGCAGCCGACAGTCCGATGGACAAACAGAGTAACGCAGCGCACAGAAAGCCTGACGCCATCTGTGGAAAGACGTTCAACAAAGTCAACACACTGCAGACAATGAATGATGGGATCAGTGAGCCATTTATAAAATAGTATACAGCTACTAGTAGTAATAGCAGTAGTAGTTTATTTGAACATGTAAAACATTAAAATGAACATATATACAGTGGGTACGGAAAGTATTCAGACCCCTTTAAATTTTTCACTCTTTGTTTCATTGCAGCCATTTTCCAAAAATCAAAAAAGTTCATTTTATTTCTCAGTAATGTACACTCAGCACCCCATCTTGGACAGAAAAAAACAGAAATGTAGAAATTTTTGCAAATTTATTAAAAAACAAAAACTGAAATATCACATGGTCATAAGTATTCAGACCCTTTGCCGTGACCCTCATATGTAACTCAGGTGCTGTTTATTTCTTCTGATCATCCTTGAGATGGTTCTACACCTTCATTGGAGTCCAGCTGTGTTTGATTATACTGATTGGACTTGATTAGGAAAGCCACACACCTGTCTATATAAGACCTTACAGCTCACAGTGCATGTCAGAGCAAATGACAATCATGAGGTCAAAGGAACTGCCTGAGGAGCTCAGAGACAGAATTGTGGCAAGGCACAGATCTGGTCAAGGTTACAAAAAAAATTCTGCTGCACTTAAGGTTCCTAAGAGCACAGTGGCCTCCATAATCCTCAAATGGAAGACGTTTGGGACGACCAGAACCCTTCCTAGAGCTGGCCGTCCGGCCAAACTGAGCTATCGGGGGAGAAGAGCCTTGGTGAGAGAGGCAAAGAAGAACCCAATGGTCACTGTGGCTAAGCTCCAGAGATGCAGTCGGGAGATGGGAGAAAGTTGTAGTAAGTCAACCATCACTGCAGCAATCCACCAGTCGGGGCTTTATGGCAGAGTGGCCCGAAGGAAGCCTCTCCTCAGTGCAAGACACATGAAAGCCCGCATGGAGTTTGCTAAAAAACACCTGAAGGACTCCAAGATGGTGATAAATAAAATCCTCTGGTCTGATGAGACCAAGATAGAACTTTTTGGCCTTAATTCTAAGCGGTATGTGTGGAGAAAACCAGGCACTGCTCATCACCTGTCCAATACAGTCCCAACAGTGAAGCATGGTGGTGGCAGCATCATGCTGTGGGGGTGTTTTTCAGCTGCAGGGACAGGACGACTGGTTGCAATCGAGGGAAAGATGAATGCGGCCAAGTACAGGGATATCCTGGACGAAAACCTTTTCCAGAGTGCTCTGGACCTCAGACTGGGCCGAAGGTTTACCTTCCAACAAGACAATGACCCTAAGCACACCGCTAAAATAACGAAGGAGTGGCTTCACAACAACTCCGTGGCTGTTCTTGAATGGCCCAGCCAGAGCCCTGACTTAAACCCAATTGAGCATCTCTGGAGAGACCTGAAAATGACTGTCCACCAACGTTTACCATCCAACCTGACAGAACTGGAGAGGATCTGCAAGGAGGAATGGCAGAGGATACCCAAATCCAGATGTGAAAAACTTGTTGCATCTTTCCCAAAACGACTCATGGCTGTATTAGATCAAAAGGGTGCTTCTACTAAATACTGAACAAAGGGTCTGAATACTTATGACCATGTGATATTTCAGTTTTTGTTTTTTAATAAATTTGCAAAAATTTCTACATTTCTGTTTTTTTCTGTCCAAGATGGGGTGCTGAGTGTACATTACTGATAAATAAAATGAACTTTTTTGATTTTTGGAAAATGCCTGCAATGAAACAAAGAGTGAAAAATTTAAAGGGGTCTGAATACTTTCCGTACCCACTGTATATATACATACATGAATGCATACATACATACATATATATATAAAAAAATGACAGATAAATAAGGTCATGTACTTTCATTCAAACAGAAGATTCCCATGTTCAGAAAGGATTAAGAAGAAGTTCATGAACAACTTCTCAGGTCCGACACCGTTTCTCTACTTTATCCTTTAGTAAATACAAAATCTTCTGCTTCACTTATTACACATCATAGACACAGATGCATACACACATACACACATTTACACTGGTTTTCTCTTTTCTTCCCTTTCTTCTTCTTTCTATACCCTCTATCTATAGCAGATTAAATAACACATCCATACTAGACTTAGTATATAGATATATTAGTATATAGATATATTAGTATATAGTTTTATTAGTATATAGATATATTAGTATATAGATATATTAGTATATACACTCACCGGCCACTTTATTAGGTACACCTGTCCAACTGCTCGTTAACACTTAATTTCTAAGCAGCCAATCACATGGCGGCAACTCAGTGCATTTAGGCATGTAGACATGGTCAAGACAATCTCCTGCAGTTCAAACCGAGCATCAGTATGGGGAAGAAAGGTGATTTGAGTGACTTTGAACGTGGCATGATTGTTGGTGCCAGAAGGGCTGGTCTGAGTATTTCAGAAACTGCTAATCTACTGGGATTTTCACGCACAACCATCTCTAGGGTTTACAGAGAATGGTCCGAAAAAGAAAAAACATCCAGTGAGCGGCAGTTCTGTGGGCGGAAATGCCTTGTTGATGCCAGAGGTCAGAGGAGAATGGCCAGACTGGTTCGAGCTGATAAAAGGGCAACAGTGACTCAAATTACCACCCCTTACAACCAAGGTGGGCAGAAGAGCATCTCTGAACGCACAGTACGTCGAACTTTGAGGCAGATGGGCTACAGCAGCAGAAGACCACACCGGGTGCCACTCCTTTCAGCTAAGAACAGGAAAGTGAGGCTACAATTTGCACAAGCTCATCAAAATTGGACAATAGAAGATTGGAAAAACGTTGCCTGGTCTGATGAGTCTCGATTTCTGCTGCGATGTTCGGATGGTAGGGTCAGAATTTGGCGTCTACAACATGAAAGCATGGATCCATCCTGCCTTGTATCAACGGTTCAGGCTGGTGGTGGTGGTGTCATGGTGTGGGGAATATTTTCTTGGCACTCTTTGGGCCCCTTGGTACCAATTGACCATCGTTGCAACGCCACAGCCTACCCGAGTATTGTTGCTGACCATGTCCATCCCTTTATGACCACAATGTACCCAACTTCTGATGGCTACTTTCAGCAGGATAATGCGCCATGTCATAAAGCTGGAATCATCTCAGACTGGTTTCTTGAACATGACAATGAGTTCGCTGTACTCAAATGGCCTCCACAGTCACCAGATCTCAATCCAATAGAGCATCTTTGGGATGTGGTGGAAAATCCGCTCTTTATATAGTTTATCACAAGGTCTGCATCCTGCAAGAACCCTTCAAGTTCCCCCCCCCCCCCCGACACACCCTTCTCACTGTAGTCAGTGTATATAAAATGACCATAAAACTTATTTGACTCATAAAGTGACGTGTAATCTCAAATATTGTAACCTGATAACGTGTTTGAATTGCTGATCGACGTGGTGAAAGGAAGAAGGAAACATGAACAAACAGCAGCAGCAACATACGTGTACTTTACTCAGATATTTCCTTATTACGCTACTTTATACTTCTACTCCACTTCTCCACATCTCAAAAGGGAAATCTTTACATTTTTACTGAACTACATTTATAGACACTTAAAGTTACTCTTTAAATATATGAAGCAGTGCTAATACTACTAATGCATAAATAGCATAACTTCTATGCAAATTCATATCTGCGTAATAGTTATTATTTAATACTTTTGATACACCGATAACTGCAATTTCATAACTGTAATATTACTTTCACACTGCAAACCATATTTATCTTTCTTAATATTTTATACATGTACATAGTCGTCTCAGGAACTATAAAGCCCCTCCCCCTTTCTTATTTTGCACTACTTATATTTTATATTTTATTCAATATTATATTCCTACTTGTTGACACTGGAAAGGCGTTGCTTCAATCTCGTTGCACAGGTATTGCACGTGTATAATGACAATAAAGGCTTTCTATTCTATTCTAATCTACCAAGTAGTACAAGAAGTATCTAAAATAGACTCCACGCCTATGAACAACATTAAAATGCTGTTACACAATGACAAAAGATGTAATACACAATATTATTAAGAAGCACACTATTATCTTTCCCTGTTATGCAGATGACAGAAGAACAAGCTGCTGACTGTCAATTTATAGAACAAGTCTGCTCTTTATATATATTATATATAGTTTATATAGTTTATCAAAGGGCCTGATAACGTGTTTGAATCACTGACCACCATGGTGGTGCTTACATAAATTCTTTTCCATTTAGATGTGTTCTGTCTTCATATGTCTGCTGAATTATACCACTAGGCGGCACTGTTGATAAGCAGGTGTAAGCTGAGACCCTGAGTACAGGCAGTGAGAGAAGAAGATGGCGACTACTGAATGTACTGTGCTTTGCTACCATGCTTGCTATTAAGAACTGTTTCTATTCACCAGCCAGCCGCTTTGCCCACGCGTCCCACACCTCTCATACAGCCGCCAGTTTGTCCGAGGCTCGTCAGGCGGCTCTCGACGCGCGGTCGTTGAATCACAACAGTCTAGAGTACGATATGATATGTGTTTGGTAGCTTACTACAGAAACTTTGCTTGGTCGTCAAATGCGCACACAATTACGTAGCAAAATTCTTTATGCAACTTTTTGTCAGGGCCATCTGCAGATGCTATACACCAAGTTTTGTGCAGATCTGTCACACGCATCGCAATAATCAACAAAGGCTTATCTAATTTTGATAGTAGCTATAGTCATCATTTTCGATTAACCCAATGAGCGCTGTCAGCAGATTTAACAACCTGACAGCTTGCCTGCTGTCGTTGGTAGTCTGCTGTGTAAATGGTAAATAGAAAAGGTGATAAAACAGTTCCCTGAGGTGACCCTGTGTTTGACATGATATTGTCTGACTTAACTTTTAAATTCAGCTTAACAAATTGAAACCTGTTTCCTTAAAAAAATTAGAATAAAAGAGATAAAAACACCTGGAACCATCATCATCAAAAGCTTATTTACAAGGATGTGTGGTTGTATTGATCGCTGAGCTAAAATCATAGTACAGGATTCTCACACACCGTCCCCCTAGATCCAGATGAGCATAGACACTGTCCAATTTGTTCATGTTTCCTTCTTCCTTTCACCACGTCGATCAGCAATTCAAACACGTTATCAGGTTACAATATTTGAGATTACACGTCACTTTATGAGTCAAATAAGTTTTATGGTCATTTTATATACACTGACTACAGTGAGAAGGGTGTGTCGGGGGGGGGGGGGGAACTTGAAGGGTTCTTGCAGGATGCAGACCTTGTGATAAACTATATAAAGAGCGGATTTTCTATCAGTGACCGTCTTTTATTTAGAAATTTTAAATATGAATCTATGTTTTAAATCATATTTGCATTATATAACATTGGCATCTACAGTATATACTAATATACTGTATCTATATACTAATATATCTATATAATAAAACTACTATGTAACAACTTTCCCTTCTTTACAACATTGTGTTGAAGGTCCCTGCCCTCCTGGTTGGACTCAGTTCGGCTCTCGCTGTTTCAGTTTCAGCTTCCAGGGAAAGAGTTGGATCGATGCCGAGGTGCAGCAGTACTACCGAGACTGTCCTGACCTATATTTAGATTTCTAGACAGGAGCTAAAAATGAATCACCTTACTTTCTGCTTTGCTACTACGATTACTAGAAGGCGGCGCCACTATGAACCTAAATAAGAGTCCTAATTGCTGCTTGAACAAACAACTTCTGGGACTGTCTTTGGGGGAGTTCAGTCTCTAAAAGTATTAATACTTTGTTACAGTAAAAGTCCAAAGGCATTGTCCAAAGGTATGTCAGAATTATAATGAGATGTCCTGAGATGGCTGTATCATCTCGTGATTAGGTTTATGTTTTTATCTTAATTGTTTTTAACCTGTTATATTGTCTCCGTTAGAACTTCTGCAAGGCCGCCGGTGGGAATCTGGCTTCAGTCCACTCAGAAGAGGAACAGGTATTCCTCAAAACCTTCATTAAGCAAGTGACCGGTGAATACAGACGGACCTGGATCGGAAGCTTTGACTCAGTGCAGGTGAGACTTTAATCACCACAGGAAGTGATGTCACTCGTCTCTTGAGCTATTGAGAAAATAAAACTTGATGAGAGAACAGAAAGAGGAGAATTACTCTAAATGAAACCGAAAAAGGAGGATCCTCTTCTGATTTTACGTTGAACCAATCTTTCTCCTCCAGGAGGGCGTGTGGATGTGGTCTGATGGATCCATATTCAACTACCAACGCTGGAATAAGGGGGAACCTAACAACAAAGGGGGAGCTGAGCACTGTCTTGAGCTAATGCTTGATGGTAAACAACATATGAAACATCTTGTCTTTTAAATAAACATGATGATCCAAAAATAATCTCTAAACTTATAGCAGGTGGTCGTATGTTTGAGTCTGAAATATAAAACGTTAGACATTAAAACTCTTAAATCTCTCTCTATAGCAGTGGTTCTCAACCGGTGGGGCGCGCCCCCCCGGGGGGGCGCGGACTCTCTCCCGGGGGGGCGCGAGTAGACTACAGGATGGGAGGGGAAAAAATCTAACGACTTTTACTGGTGTTTTTGGAGACTTTTGTAGTGTTTGTAGACTCGAAAGCACGAATCACTCTGCAGTTAGGCCTACTGTGCTCAACCACGGGAGCTGCCGTGAGCCCCTCTCCCGTCCAAAAGCACTCACAGTCAGCAGTAGCCTCGCGCAGCAGGCACAGCCTGCAGTCAGAGCAGAGAGAAGACACACACCCCTCCGCGTCCAGGCTGCAAATGAACCACGTATGCGCTGCGCATGGCCGCCGCACGTAAATGTGTTATGCCAGTAATCATCTCCGTTACATATCAAACATGGACCAATTAAAATCGAGATATTACTGGACCTTTGCGTAGCTGACGTCATTACACCAGCTACGTTGTAAACGCAATCCCGCATCCCCGCGAAATTCAAAGTCAAAATGACAGCAGCGGAGTCCGCCGATATCACAACGGGGAGAAACTCCTCTAAACTCGATTTTAATTCAAAAAAGAACTAATAGCAAGAGGGAGGTCTACGCCAGCCTTAGATGGAGGTCTACGCCAGCCTTAGATGGAGGTCTACGCCAGCCTTAGATGGAGGTCTACGCCAGCCTTAGATGGAGGTCTACGCCAGCATTAGATGGACTACCGCAGCAAAAGGAACAAAAACTCGTCCGATCGTTTCAAACCGTTCTGGTTTGGAAGAAAAGATGTGGCTACGTGGCTGTGCTAACAGTCAGCGGCTGGACCTCTACGGGTCCTGGATGTGAACAGTCAGCGGCGGTACCTCTACGGGTCCTGGGATCTGAACAACCTGCCCGCAGCTTTAACCATGCATATAAAACCGTCAGCTCATATAATACCGGCAACTACAGCTTCGGTGGATCGCACATCCTCCACCCTGAAACGGATCCAAACATCCAGTCGGAACCGGACCGGGCCAGCACGTCTTTCAGCCCTCGCCATTCGGTCAGTTGAGCAGTGTGTGTTTTCATTGTTGCTGACTGGGACTGACAAACAGAATTGGCCGCAGTGCAATAATTAGAACAAAGATGGTTTCATAACTTGCATTCTGATGTTGGACATTAACGTGTGTGTGTGTGAGAGAGAGAGAGGAGAGAGAGAGAGAGAGAGAGAGAGAGAGAGAGAGAGAATATGTCACCCAGAGTATTTGTCTGAAATCTTAACTTTGCGGGAACTGTCATTGCGGTCTTCAAATCAGCGAGTTTTAGAAGTCCTAAGGTCCAGGTATAAACGGTGTGCTTTTGCGGTTGCTGCCCCGAGACTCAGGAACAAGTTACCCACCCCGCCCCCTCCCGATATTTGCACTGTTACAGATGTCGCTCTTTTTAGGTCCAAACTCAAAACATATCTGTTCAGTCTGGCTTTTAATACGTAGCAGCGGTGTGACGACTTCATTCTTTTGTTTCTTTTGATTATACTGTTTTCTATGTTCATTCTTTCTATTGAAAGACGTAATTTTACACTGATGTAATTTGTCACTGATGACACTATATGGCTTGCATCTCTGTCCTATTTGGTCGATATATTTTACCGCTTGAATGGCCTCAACCTGTCTTTGCAAGGCCGCAAAACTCACATTTTGCTCCTTGCGCGCCTTCACACAAAAACTAGACCTCTGCATCAGTCGAGGGAACTGCGACATGTTCCCCAGCCTTGCAGACTTTATCACCGATGCAGGCGCGTCACATGATTTCTCCTCCCTGTTTCAGTCAGCTTCTGAGCACCTGTCAGCAATGAGAAAACAATTTGCGACGTACTTTAAAGAGGATTATCGATCTTTTGCGTGGGTTCGAGATCCGTTTGTGTGCACAGCGAACGAGCTATCAATTGATATGCAGGAACAGCTTATTGAGCTGAAGAGTGACAGTCGACTGAAGGAACTCTTTAGCTCCTGCCCTCTTTCGTCATTCTGGGCATCATTGATGCAGGAATACGCTGAACTCTGTGACGTCGCCTTGAAGATTCTCCTTCCTTTCGCGTCAACATATTTGTGTGAGGCAGGATTCTCAAAAATGACTGCACTCAAAACTAAATACCGTAATCGTGCACAAATCGAGGATGATTTGAGGCTGTGTTTATCAAACATTGAGACAAGAAATGAGGATCTTTGCAAGGCAAAGCAGGCTCAGGTCTCACATTAATATCACCAACCTGCCAGCTTCTTTAAACTATTAGACCTAGTGATAATAACAATAATAAAGCATAAATTAATATCAGAGGTCTGGTGCCTATTCCCAATTATAGCAATAGCCTAGTAATGATAATAGGCCTACTGATGATGATGAAAATAATAATAATAATAATAACAATAATAACAATAAAGAATGTAACCTCATATAAATATATAGCAATAGCCTAGTAATGATGATAGGCCTAATACTACTCATAATAATACTAATAATACTAATAATACTACTACTACTAATAATAATAATATCTGCAAGCTCACATTAGAAGTCTGGTACTACTGCCAATTATAAAAATAGCCTAGTAATGATAATAGGCATACCTACCGCTACTGATGATGATAATAAAATTAATAATAATAATGTGGGCTTAAAAATAATAGCCTATCTATCTATCTATCTATCTATCTATCTATCGTTCGTGGTGTGTGGGGCGTAGGGCACTAGGGCCCCAACTGCAATGGACCAGCTTTGGGGGGGCCCAGCTTGCAAAAGGTTGAGAACCCCTGCTCTATAGGAAGGGACTGGAACGACCAGCCGTGTACCGACAAAATGCCTTTCCTGTGCTCCAAGAGCCTGTGAACCCCCCCAATCATGATGCCTTTACAGCCCATCTCTAATCTCTATCATTGATTAACTTGTTAATTATCTGAAGAATTAGGGAACGGTTCACATTTGGGTTTTAACATCAGAAACAATCAGTTATTGGACTTTTAATCTATAAACAACACATAATGAAATCCATAAAACATCTTTTCCAGTTGAGTTTTCTGAGTATTGTCTGTCAGCGCTGTCTAAAGGTAACAACATCCACCTACCAGACATGAGTGGTGACCATCTTCTCATCCAAAATGTCCAAATAGAAAAAATAAAAGTCCAAATGTTGTCAGAACGTTCTGTGATACCAGAGGAGTTTCTGGTGTGTTGGGTTCTTATTCATCTGTTTTCCTTCATTATATAATCAATAAGCATTAAAAAATAAAGACATATTGTCACAAACAGTGTCTGGCCCTGACTTACTGACTCTGGTTTTCTTTAGAGTGAGAAATAGAAACCATCACAACTCTAGTTTTTGGTTGAAATAAACATGCTAAAAGTATTATTTTTTTTAAATTGAGTCTGGTGGGTTTAGTGCTAGCAACCTCAGAGCTGTTTCTGGTTTAACAGAAAGGTCTGAAAGAGGTTTTAAAGGTCTATCCCTGTAGGGATCCATCCCATAATGTTGTCAGACACTTACAGTAATAATAATAAAAGAGTCTGTAAGTGGCAAAACAAGCACATTGGATACAAGTTGGACAATTGGAGGTTGGAAAAAACAGTAGTTACCCTTTAACCAGAAAACCGCTAATAGAAGGTTTTTCGTGAATTTGAATGGTTTTCTTATGAATTTAAATAAATTAGATTAGATAATACTTTATTCACCCCACAGTGGGGAAATTCCCTTGTTACAGCAGCATTTTCTACAATAAAAGCAAAAAACAAAACAAACAAGTAAACACACAAGAAAAACAGGCAAACAAAGGACAATGAGCAGAAGGTAGACTGTAGTAAAGTGGCGTCAAATAAAAGTATTGTGAAGTAAAGTGCGGTTGCCATAGAACAAAAAAAAAACAACAATATTTCAGTGTAAGTGCCGTTAAAATTCAATTCAATATGTAATTAAAGTAATAATGCAAAAGTATTATTAAATATGTACACTGATCAAAATTATAAAAAGGCAACATTTTTGTTTTTGCTCCCATTTTTCATGAGCTGAACTCAAATATCTACATGTATGTACACAAAAGGCTTATCTCTCCGTGTATCATGGAGTGGGTAAGCCTGTTTTTAATGGCAGGCTAGCATATACCCTTGACTTGCGCTAGCCTAGCACCAGCAAACTCTGATGAACTTTGATGTTGCAATAAAGTAAAAGGCGTCCATGTTTAACAGCAGAAATACTATGAAGAAAAGTGACGTCCGTCCTCTTCGGTGGACCGCCATGGGACATTATTTTGTAAAAAATCCGTCCGGTGGTTAAGGTAAGGTGACCAGATTTCTCAGACTAAATCCGGGGACATTTTCAGCTCAGAAGCGTAAATACCTCCAAAACACGTCATGTTTTTAATTTTTGTAAAACTTAAAACGGGGACACTAGACCTAGAGCTGAGTATCGGATACAATATAAACTATTGAGGAAAGATTTTCCTTTGACATTGATGCAGTATGAAACGAGATCGCTGCAGTCGGCAGCAGAGAAACAAGCTACAATGGAAGTTAATGGGAGAATTGTCCAGCTTGTATTTACGTTCATAAAGTGCTCGTTTTGCCGCTGACAGACTCAGATTAATATTCTAAGTGTCTGATAACATTATGGAAAGGACTTCTAAGGAGGCTGACCTTTCTGTTAAAGATTAAGATCATTTTTTAAAACATAAAAGTCCACCAGACTCCATGTAAATAATCAGTGATTTTAGCGTGTATAGAGCAGCATATCTCCACCAGACTCCATGTAAATAATCACTACTTTTAGTGTGTATAGAGCAGCATATCTCCACCAGACTCCATGTTAATAATCACTACTTTTAGTGTGTATAGAGCAGCATATCTCCACCAGACTCCATGTAAATAATCACTACTTTTAGCGTGTATAGAGCAGCATATCTCCACCAGACTCCATGTAAATAATCACTACTTTTAGCGTGTATAGAGCAGCATATCTCCACCAGACTCCATGTAAATAATCACTACTTTTAGCGTGTATAGAGCAGCATATCTCCACCAGACTCCATGTAAATAATCAGTGATTTTAGCGTGTATAGAGCAGCATATCTCCACCAGACTCCATGTAAATAATCAGTGATTTTAGCGTGTATAGAGCAGCATATCTCCACCAGACTCCATGTAAATAATCAGTGATTTTAGCGTGTATAGAGCAGCATATCTCCACCAGACTCCATGTAAATAATCAGTGATTTTAGCGTGGTAAAATACGGCTTTCTAAAACATCTCTGAGCTCTGAGCAGCGCTGCTCGATCGGCTCCGTTTGGTCAGAGTTTTCTTTCTTTCTTTCATTCCAATTTCGGGTCTGTCAGTCACAGTGAAAACCGGGGACAGATCTGGTCATCCTAGGTTAAGGGTAGCACACGGCTAATTCACCGGTGATAGCGTACTTTAGCCGGCGCTTGTAAAATGAAAACTAGAGTAAACAGTTAAAAGAATATACAGTTAGAAAGATACGTTACACTTTAGTTATACCATTTCATTAACTAAAAACATTAATAGATCATTTATATTTGTATTTGAACAGATAGTTTGATAGAACTTTATCCACAAAGTGTCCAAACATGGACACAGCGATGCTACCATCACTACCAACTTACACATAAAATGTTTATTTAAATCACAATGTGTGTTATTTCAACCATTAAAGTGTGTTATCTACACTAAACACATTACTTTATTTAAAGAATGCGGGCAATGCATCTTTAATGCTTCACCACGCTATTAGCTTTGCTACTACTATTTTACAGCATGAGTCAGCAATTAGCGCCAGCTAGCGTTAGCGATTAGCGATCTTTCTAGCTCGTTTTTACAGTGACACAGTGTGAACTAAAGTACGTTGAAAACATTCTCATAACTCAGAATGGTTTTATATGAAGTATTACTGAACTAAAACAGCCAAAAACTACGTTTTCTATCCTCACAATGGAGAACAGGCGAAGTTAATGGCAAACAGGCTGGGTTAACGGCTAACACCAAGCTGGGTTAACGGCTAATACCAAGATGAGTTAACGGCTAATACCAAGATGGGTTAACGGCAAACACCAAACTGGGTTAATGGCTAACACCAAACTGGGTTAATGGCTAACACCAAACTGGGTTAACGGCTAACACCAAACTGGGTTAACGGCTAACAACAGGCTAGCTAGCATTGCATGTTTCACTCACCTGTTTTTCCAGTTTCTAACTCGACATACCTTTTCTTATCGCTTCCACAGCTGGGGATTCCATTAAACACCCAGCATAGCGTCGACATATTTAAATAATCTATATTTCAGGCTATCTAGAGACGTTTTTACCATCAGTTCCTCTACAGCTTTACAGCACATAGCTCAACAGAGTACATGTTTTACCGCCAGTATTGCTCTGTTTTTTTCAAATATGCAGACGTTGTATTTATACACACATATATACACCAAAACGTTGCAAATAGTGACAAAAAAACTGGAAAAAAATTGACAAAAACATTAAGAAAAAGTGACAACTGTTGAAAAAGAAAGGTTAAAAAATAGTTTTCATTTAAAATTTTGACCCAGAAAAACTAAAAGTTAACACCTCTAGTATTTTTTACAGATGCTATTATTCCTGTCCTGTGTTTATATCAGGGCTGTAGTCCGGACTTGAGACCGTTTTTCTATGGACTCGGACTTGTCTCGGTCACGAGTCTTGCCAGATATGGTTTTTGGGCTTTTGGTCTGGACCGAGTCCAGGTCTTTATTATGTTGATAATAATATTGGAGGGAAAGTGAAACCCAAAATGATTGTTTTGATACTGTCATGCATAAGACCTTTATTCTGTCCGGGACTTGGTCTTGACTTGGACTCAATCCTTGGACTCGGACTTGTCTTGGACTCAAATCTCTATGGACTCGGTCTTGTCTTGGACTCTAACCTCTTTGGACTTGGTCTTGACTTGGACTCAAGACTCTGTCTTGTCAGGGGCGGCTGTGGCTCAGCGGTAGAGCGGTTGCCTGCCCATTGGAAGGTGGTTCAATCCCTGGCCCTGCAGTCCCATGTCAAAGTGTCCTTGGGCAAGACACTGAATCCTGAGTTGCTGCGCATCGGAGTGTGAATGTGTGTGCATGTTTATCTGATGAGCAGGTGGCACCTATATATATATATACATATATACACACATATATATATATGCCTATATTATACATTGTATACACTTTTAAGTGTGTAGTCTTTCTAATTACGTATTTTATTGTGTCTAATATGTGTTATACTTCAAAAGTTGAACATCATGTGTGTAATTCATGGCTCAATTCAACCAAAACCTTTTTATCTGTCCATTGACTCCCGTCCATATTTGTCCCATGGACAGGAAGTAGAAGGGCGGGACATCTCTACTGAAACCAGTTGGAGAACCACGGGGTTCAAAGATAACTTCAAAGTAAAAAAATAACAAGTCAACAAATCATGTAAAATGTGAACAAATCAGTTTATTTCAGTTCAACGGTGAAATCATCTCTTTATGAAACTGTTATTTTGTTTAATTCTCTAAGTGAAAGAATACATACATCAAAAATAGTCCGTATGTTGTTATGGCAGTAAGAAAAACAGACGTGGAATTAAATACAAAACTGTTAAAATCCCTCAAACCCAACAGCAGAGTTCAGATCACCTAATGCTAAGCTAAGCTAACTGTCAGTAGCTTCATAACGGCGGCGGAGTCGTTAGGTTTCCAGTAAAGTCAATGTGTGTGTTTCCACTGAATGCGAAGCGGCTGCGTCCAACTCCGTCGCCGTGGCAACTCAGCACACGACAATGCGTAGCAGGAAGTCGAGCAGCTCACAGCCAGGTAAGAAAGGGGGGCGGGAGACATGCAGGAAATCGAACCCTAGGCCTCTGTGTCGAGGCATACACCTCGAAGTATATGTGTGCCTGCTCTACCCACTGAACCAACCTGGCCACTCTGTTAATTTTCAAAATAAAATACCCCGTGCTCTTGGCGGATCATATCTCCCTGCACTACGCCTTGAAAACCGGTCAGAGGTTTTGTAGTTCTGTTTATAGAAACTACATCATGTTATATCGCCCGATCAGACGTGATCTCGCGTGATCTCGTGGGTACTGTAACGCCGTACTGTAACAAACCCGGAGCTGGTGGGTGTTGACGGACGGCGGAGCACGTAGTGACACGCAGTTAGTGGAGATCAATGGGTAACTCTCAGCAGGAAAGGGGTTCATGGTGCTGGACGTGCTCGATCCGAGATGCATATTAATACGGAGAAAAAAACGGCGAGGCGGCACAACTGGCGCCATACTTTTGTCGTCCGAGCACTACGCCTTGGCGACGTTATTTTTGTGACTTGTAGGCTCGCCTTTGATGCTCGCCTTCCACGCTCGTAACCACGCTCACCTTTCACGCTCGTAACCACGCTCGTAACCACGCTCACCCTCGACACTCGCATTCGACGCTCGCCTTTCACGCTCGTCTTCGACGCTCATCTTTGACTCTCACCCTCGACGCTTGTAACCATGCTCGCCCTCGCCCAGCAGAGGTCTGTACCGACAGTATTAATACATCCTGAACAGCTAGCTAACAAAACAACGTTGTCGTAGTGACGACAAACATGAAGGCAGTGAATAAGAAAAAAACTAATCTGCTTAAAGTGTGTGTGATTGTTAGTTGGATTAATATACTATTGCTAAATTATAACCTTAAAACATTAATTCATGATGCAAACCCAATATGGGTAAATACAACACACACACACACACACACACACAGTCGTGCTAAGCCGTGATTGGACAACACTATTCGGGAAGGCGAGGTTTGGCAAAGTCATTTTTACAAATAATAAACTCCACTTGCATTGATTTTCCATCCCAAACATTTTTTAGACAAAACAAAAACAAAATTTTCTAAAACAGTTTCTCGATGTGTTGAAATGAGCCGGACCGTTTATTATCAAATTATTATTATTATTATTATTATTGTGGTTTGGTAGAAAAATACTGAAAACCCCAAAACCAGCAACCCAAAGCAGAGCAGCCCCTCAAACCAGCCCCCCCAACACACACACAAAGACAGACACACACACACACACACACACTCACACAGACGGATATACACACACACACACACACACACTCACGAAGACAGACACACATAGACACACACGGATATACACACACAGACATACACACTCACAAAGACAGACACACACACACACACTCACTCACACAGACACACACGGATATACACACACACACACCAATGCATGCGCACAAACCCAGATAGACACAGAAACACACACACACAGCAAGAATACTATATCAGGGTGAATATATTACTGTAACACTCGTTAACCTTTATCTAAAAATAGAAGCTAATCAACACACACTGATTTAGTTATTGCTTTCTCATTCTGGATCAACGGACCACGTTGTGTTTAAACCCACACAGGAGCAACAGTTCAGAGTACTAAAAAACACAAAAACACTACAGTATCAGCAGTTCTGGACTCTCTGGGTACAAGTCCCTACAGTTCTGAATGGTCTGGGCCCAGGAAGCATTCAGAGACCTGGGTCTCTACGCTTAAAGGGGGGGGGGTCCACATTTTGGGAACTATTCTTTCCGAGAGTTAAGATGTCTGCAGGGTAAATATGACACTTAGCTTTTTACTGGTTAGCTTAGCTTAGCATAAAGACTTGAAGCAGGAAAACAACAACAAGCTCACGGATTAACACAACTTAGTTTCATTTAAACTGTTTTTCAAGATTATTTTTTGGGGCTTTTCCCTTTATTAACCCTTGTGTTGTCTCCCGGGTCAAAAAACTGACAAAAATTGTCATTTTCGTCCCTTTTTTAGACTTTCTTTGTAGTTTTCACTACCACCAGCTTACTAGTTTTACTACTTTCTGGAATTCATGGTCAATAACCCTCATTTATATAGAATTATACCTAATATTAGGGTTAAAAAAGCAGAAATTCTGAATTATTTTGACTATAAGTTAAGATCAGAGGAGGCGTTGGAAGGAATCCATTTTTATGGTAATTTGGTTAAAAAGAAACTTATATTTCAGATATAGACATTTTTTAAAGGGTCAGATTTGACCCGAGGACAACGGGAGGGTAAAGATGTTACAGTGGACTCAGCCTACATGGGGTGTACACTCAGATCTCTGTGGACTTTATGCTAAGCTAAGCGGCTTCCTCTTCATATCGACTATACAGACTTGAACATCGAACTCTCGGAGACAATAGGGGGAATCTCCCAAAACGTTTCTTTAAAGTGGGAAATTTGACTTTTGAGGATTTGACCTGGGACAAACAACATGACGAGTATGAAAAACACAGCCCCCCTTAAAGAAAGGTAACCCAGTAGCATCACAAGCCTCTCTACAGCAAACCCGCCCGGTACCCTGAATGCGTCCCGTCAGCAGAGACGCGTGGACGTCTAGGCGTCGGTGTTCCCGTTCTCCTCCGGCTGCAGCTGCTCCTTCTCGGTGCAGTCCTCCTGGGGGGGCCGGACGCGCTTAAAGAAACCCAACTGAGGAGCAAGAGAAGAAGAAACAGAGTCACACTTACATGAGAAGGCTCGTTCAACATGTGCAAGGCCTGATCAACGGCCCAATGCATGCTGGGACTTAATCTCATTCACCGTGGGGCAACGATGACCTCACAGGATCAAGGTGGCCGCAGGTTTTAAAACTAGACCAAGGGGCATGCTGGGAGATGCCTGGCTCACAGCTGATCTAACAGCTGATTGGTTCAGAATCATGATGACGTTTAATATCAACTTTTTGTGTTGTTTTTGTTGTATAGTATTTTTTTGCTGTTTTTAAAATGTCTTATGTATGTATACCCTGCATGGTGTCCCTGATCTGAGCAAGGCGCCTTTAAATAAAATGTGTTAATATTAGATTATTATTATTGTTCTCGTATTAGAAGGACTGTAATTGCTATTTGTCTGATTTAAAGGCTTATTCTGTACAGTTACATTTAGAAATCAGAGAGATCAGATTACAGATCATCTCCAGTCTGTTATTAACATCAGATCATCCATACTTTGGTCCGTACGGGGACTTGAACCTGCAACCCTCTGGTTCCCAACCCAACAACCTACGGACTGCGGTACCCCCCCATCCACTGATCCAGCAGGCTGGTTCCTCACCTTGTACATGATGAAGATGAGCAGCGCCAGCAGCAGCAGTCCGGCCAGAACAGCCAGGGCCACGACCCAGCCCGGGACCGGCTGGGCATCATCAGCCAGCCACAGCACAGACACACTCACCTGGAGACACACACACACACACACACACACACACACACACACACAGAAAGACACACACACAATCCGATTTAGACCATTTAAACACACAAGGATCATGACAAATCATTCATGTTATACCTTATATGTTATAACCTTTTTCCTCTCTCTCTATGTGTGTGTGTGTGTGTGTGTGTGTGTGTCTTTCTGTCTGTGTGTGTGTCTGTGTGTGTGTGTGCGTCTCTCACAGTGGTGCTGTTGGACGGCAGCTCCGACACCAGGTTCTTGTACGGCATCTCGATGACACTGAAGGAGGCAGTCGATCGCACCACGTAAGAGCGATTCTGATTCTCCGCCTGGAAAAAAACAACGAGTCAAACCACTGATGTAGGAATATATATATATACTGTATATTGTGTATATATAAAACTAACAAAACACAACTGAAAAAAACGAAGGAAAAAAAGTAACCCGATGAAATAAAAACATCAATAAAAATGCTTTTTGTCGACTCTGTTGTTATTACACACAGCCCTGAAGATGTTACAGTGTGTGTGTGTGTGTGTGTGTGTGGGGGGGGGATCTTGCAGGTCACACATTACAAGACTACAACTAGATTTGTTTTGAAAGATGTAACCAAGGTAACTTGAGGGAGTCTGAAGATGTCTCCGGTCTCCCGTTGGATGACTCGCTTCAGAAGGGCTGAACATCTGCAACTTTCCCTCTTTAACGTTTAGCTTAGCGCGGCGCCATGACAACCATGCCGTTGCTGCTTTCTGTTGCTCGGAGACGGGGCTCTGCTGAGATTACCTTGAGGAAGTTGCTGACCGTCAGTCGGGAGTAGATGAAGAGGATGGCGTTCTTACTCCTCTCCAGACGGCCCACCTGACATTTCAGCCGCAGACACTGCGCTGTGCTGCAGTCCTACACACACACACACACACACACACACACACACACACACACACACACACACATACACACACACACAGAGAAACAAACACACACACAAAGTATTGATACTGTATATAAAAAGGGAAGTATAAATAAAAACTGTGTGTCAGTCTGTGTGTGCGTGCGTGTGTGTGTGTGTACCAGTGTTTGCAGGTCGTTGTGTGTGTCTTTTGACTCCAGGTCTCTCTTCTTGCGGACGCTGTTCCGGTTGCGTCCCTCCGTCTCTCGTTCTCTGGGGGGGACGCCGCTCGTGTTCTTTGCCGAGGACAACGGGTTCTACAACACACACACACACAGACACGCACACACACACACACACACACACACACACACACACACACACAGGGATATAGTACTCTCATTATAACTAAGGTTTAATGAACACAGTGTGTGCGTGTATGTGTGCGTATATGTGTGTACCTGTGTTTTTGTTTTTGTGTGTGTACTGTAAGCGTGTGCACGTGTGTGTATCTGTGTGTTTTTGTGTAAGTGCGCGTATGTGTGTGCATCTGTGTGTGTATGTGTGTGCTTTTGTGTTTGTGTTTGTGTGTGTGCGTGTGTCTGTGCGTACGTGCGTGTATCTGTGTGTTTTTTGTGTGTGTGTGTATCTGTGATTGTTTTGTGTGTGTGTGTGTGCGTGCGTGTGTGTGCGTGTGCGTATCTGTGTTTGTTTTGTGTGCGTGCGTCCAAGTGTTTATCTGTGTGTTTGTTTTGTGTGTGCGTTTTGTGCGTGCGTGCGTATCTGTGTGTTTGTTTTGTGTGTGTGCGTGCGTGTGTATCTGTGTGTGTATATGTGCGTGCGTTCGTGCGTGTGTTCTTGTGTGCGTGCGTGCCTGTGTGTTTGTTTTGTGTGTGTGTGTGTGTGTGTGTGTGTATCTGTGTGTGTATATGTGTATGTGCGTGCGTTCGTGCGTGTGTTCTTGCGTGCGTGCGTGTCCCACCGAGACGTTGAGCGGGTTGATCTCCGTGTCCGAGGTGCAGTTGATGGGTCCGTCCGTCTCGTAGCTGGTGATGTAGAGCAGCGAGCCGTTCTTGTACCGGGACGGCCAGTCCACCTGCAGGGACGCCTTGCTGATGGTGCTGGGCCCGCTGTTCAGCAGCTGACACCAGTAGTTAATATTAATTATTAATCACGTCTTATATCTCTGTGTACACGTCTTATTTCTTACATCAAGAGGCGTAAACTGAAGGTTTTGCCATGGTCTTTACAATCTCCTGACCTCAACATAATGTAAATCTATGGATAGACCTTAAAAGAGCAGAAATCTCAAAGAACTGGTCTTATATCTCTATGTACACGTCTTATATCTCTATGTACACGTCTTATATCTCTATGTACATGTGTGTATTTGTACCTCGTAGACGTGTACTATGAGGGGTCCGATGTCGTCTCCGACCACAGGAGGGTCTTTAGTTTTCCAGTTGGCGATGGGAAGCAGAACCTGACCAGGGGACGACGTCCTGGAGACAAAAACACACACAGATTATTATTATATATTACATTATATTATTATTATATATTATTATATGTTACAGCTACTGTAAGGTTCCAATGGGAGTTACTTTAATAAAAACACAATCAGATACTTTACTAAAATCAGAATACGTTTGGAACAAAATGTTTCTATGTCTGTGTGTGTGTGTTTGCGTGCATGCATACGTGTGCGTCCATAAGTGAGTGTGTGTCTCTGTATGTGTGTTTCTATGTCTGTGTGTGTGTGTGTTTGCGTGCATACATACATGTGCGTCCATGAGTGAGTGTGTGTGCATGTGTCTCTGTGTGAGTGAGTGTGTGTGTGTGTGTGTCTCTGTGTGTGTGTTTCTATGTCTGTGTGTGTTTGTTTGCGTGCATGCATACGTGTGCGTCCATGAGTGAGTGTGTGTGCATGTGTCTCTGTGTGAGTGTGTGTATGCATGTGGGTGTCTGTGTGTGTCTCTCTGCATGTGTGTGTCTTTGCGTGCATGTGTGTCTCTGCGTGTGTGTTTGTCTCACTGCATGTGTGTGTCTCTGAGTGCGTGTGTGTCTGTGTGCGTGTATGTGTCTCTGTGTATGTGCGTGTCTCTGCATGTGTGTGTGCATGTGTGTGTGTCTCGGCATTGTGTGTCTCTGCGTGTGTGTGTGTCTCTGTATGTGTGTGTGTGTCTCTGTGTGTGTGTTTGTGCGTGTGTGTTACCCTCTGATGGAGACTTTAGCGAGGACAGCCAGACTGGTGATGCTGGACACCCGAGGACTCGTGTTGTCAAACTGATTCGAGCTGAAACACAGAGAGGAAACGTAATCAGTCGTCACGTCAACGGGATTAAAAACTACGAAAGACCCGTCAGACAGAGATGTCTCTCGTCACGTCGTCAGACAGAGATATCTCTCGTCTTCAATCACAGAGTTCTGACTCGTATCTACAAGATGTCCGACAGCTTTTAGACCGCTTAAATAGAATAGAAAGCCTTTACTGACATTAGACACAAGTGCAGTACCTGTCCACCAGAGGACGCTCTACAACGTCCTTGTTAGTGATGGCGTGGCATAGTCTGTCCACCAGAGGACGCTCTACAACGTCCCTGTTAGTGATGGCGTTGCATAGTCTGTCCACCAGAGGACGCTCTACAACGTCCCTGTTAGTGATGGAGTTGTATAGTCTGTCCACCAGAGGACGCTCTACAACGTCCCTGTTAGTGATGGCCTTGCATAGTCTGTCCACCAGAGGACGCTCTACAAGTCCCTGTTAGTGATGGTGTTGCATAGTCTGTCCACCAGAGGACGCTCTACAACGTCCCTGTTAGTGATGGCGTTGCATAGTCTGTCCACCAGAGGACGCTCTACAACGTCCCTGTTAGTGATGGCGTTACATAGTCTGTCCACCAGAGGACGCTCTACAACGTCCCTGTTAGTGATGGCGTTGCATAGTCTGTCCACCAGAGGACGCTCTACAACGTCCCTGTTAGTGATGGCGTTGCATAGTCTGTCCACCAGAGGATGCTCTACAACGTCCCTGTTAGTGATGGCCTTGCATAGTCTGTCCACCAGAGGACGCTCTATAACGTCCCTGTTAGTGATCAAAGATCAAACTACAAACTTATTTTTATTTTTTTTGGGACTGTTATTGCCACTCTTCATTCTATCCCCAACCGGTCGTCAGACACCGCCTACCAAGAGCCTGGGTCTGTCCGAGGTTTCTTCCCAAAGGGGAGTTTTTCCTCGCCACTGTCGCACTGTTGCTTGCTCTGGAGGAAACTACTAGAACTGTTGGGTCCTTGTAAAGTGTCTTGAGATAACTCTTGTTATGAATTGATACTATAAATAAAATTGAATTGAATTGATGATGTTGTA
>CM057247.1:1050277-1052777 GCA_029931835.1 Etheostoma nigrum
TATATTCTAGTTGGAGTTAGTTTTCAGAGTGTGTATTATATTAGAGTGTGAGTTAGTTTTCAGAGTGTGTATTATATTAGAGTGTGAGTTAGTTTTCAGAGTGTGAGTTAGTTTTTGGAGTGTGTGTTATATCTGAGTGTGAGTTAGTTTTCAGAGTGTGTATTATATTAGAGTGTGAGTTAGTTTTCAGAGTGTGTGTTATATCTGAGTTGGAGTTAGTTTTCAGAGTGTTGTTATATCTGAGTGTGAGTTAGTTTTCAGAGTGTGTGTTATATTAGAGTGTGAGTTAGTTGTCTCACCGTTGTATCCGTCCATGTTCAGGTCTCCCAGCGCCGTGATGGACGAACCGTATCTGGCGTAAAAATCCGACCCTGTGAGCAACTGAGGAGGGTGGAAGGAAAATCCACCGCGACCCATGTACACCGACACCTGGGACACACACACACGCAAACACACATGCGCACATACACACACAGACGCAAACACACACAAACACACACGCACATAATATGGTTATTTCCTCCTTTAATTTTCTTTTAAGATGTTAACCCATTGTTTGACTTATATATGTTTGTGTGTCCGTGTGTGTGTGTGTGTGTGTGTGTGTGAGTCCATCCGTATGTGTGTGTGTCCGTGTGTGTGTGTTTCCGTGTATGTCCATGTGTGTCCTGTCCGTATGTGTGTGTGTGTGTAATTCCATCCGTATGTGTGTGTGTCCGTGTGTGTGTCCGTGTATGTCCGTGTGTCCCCGTATGTGTGTGTGTGTGTGAATTCCATCCGTATGTGTGTGTGTCCGTGTGTGTGTGTTTCCGTGTATGTCCGTGTGTGTCCGTATGTGTGTGTGTGTGTGTGTGTGTTTAAGTCCATCCGTATGTGTGTGTGTGTTTTCCCGTGTGTGTCAGTATGTGTGTGTGTGTTGCCTACCTGTCCCACCTCCCTCAGCTTCCCGTCTGACCCTCTGTCCATGAAGAGCGGAGCTCCAACAAACAGATCCACCAGACTGGCAGAGAGACACACACACACACAGTTATCTTCATGTTTTTTACACCGCTGTGCTAAGCTTAACGTTAAAGGAGGTGCAGTCTCTGATCTCCATCCTTCCTGAAGCGTGTTGTGTACTCATAAAGGATTTCTGTGATCACACGGGTGTGTGTCTGTGTGCGTGTGTGTCTGTGTGTGTGTGTGTGTGCGCTCGAGGCCAGACGCACATAATGAATGTGTTTCCTGCCTCATAAAAAACGTGTCAACCATTTGGTTTGAATTAATTGAGAGCTGCTTTGTTTGGCGCTCTGAAATTTACTTAATACACACAGACAGACACACATACACACAGATACACAGACACACGACACACACACACACACACACACACACAGTAGCTGAGGGTCGCTGGTTCAAGTCCCTGTATGGACCAAAGTATGGTGGTTGACTCTTAGCTGGAGAGGTGCCAGTGCCTCCGGGGCACTGCCTAGGTGCTCTTGAGCAAGGCACCGAACCCCCAACTGCTCATGGCGCCTTTCCATGGGCAGCGCCCCCCCACTCTGACATCTCCCCATTAGTGTATGTAGGTACTGAGCATGTGTGTGTGTGTATAGTTCAGGCCTGTGTGTAATAACAACAGAGTGTACATTGTAATTTCCCCTTGCGGGATTAATAAAGAATTATTATTATTATATAATTAATATTATAAAAGGAGAAAATAATTTGTAATCTGTTTATATTCAGCAGCCAGGAGACTCACCCGTCGTTATTAACATCAGAAGCTGTCACAGAGTGTCCAAAGTAGGCCGCCATCTACAGAAAGAAAGGAGGATGGAGGGATGAAATAGACAGAAAGTCTATTTCTTTCTACAATCCTGAATCCCTGTTAATATTACAGCCTGATAACATATAAAACGTAAAATTAAGAAAGACATGTTGGCATGTTGGAGAGGTGGGAAGTACTCCAGTACTGTAAATGTTGAGGTACTTGTACTTTACTCGAGGATTTTCTACTTCTACTCCGCTGCCTCTCAGAGAGAAAGGGGGAACAGGAAACAGATGAGAGGATATGGAGGAGATGTCATTAACTTCCTCTCTTTCACTCCCTCGCTGTATCTCAAGCCCTCGTCTGTCCTCTTCCCTCCATCAATCCCCCGTTCATCACCCCCCCTCCCTTCTCCTCCATCAACCCCCCTCCATAAACACCCCCTCCCCTCGTTCATCAGACCCCCCTCCCCCTCCATCAGACCCCCCACCATCAGACCCCCCCTCCCTCCTCCATTCCTGTGTGTTATGACCCCATCTTTCATGTCTCACCTGTGTTCCTGTGTGTTATGACCTCATCTTTCATGTCTCACCTGTGTTCCTGTGTGTTATGACCTCATCTTTCATGTCTCACCTGTGTTCCTGTGAAGTTCACCATGGACTGCATGTTCAGGCCGTTGAAGATGTTCACCTGGAACATCAAAAAGCACAGGAAGTCAGAGTGGGTGTGTGTGCGTCTGTGTGAGTCTGTGTG
>CM057247.1:1057777-1123056 GCA_029931835.1 Etheostoma nigrum
GGTGGAGAACTGTTGTCTGAAGAAGGGACAGATGGAGGTGGAGAGCATGTTGTCTGAAGGAGGGACAGATGGAGGTGGAGAACTGTTGTCTGAAGGAGGGACAGATGGAGGTGGAGAGCATGTTGTCTGTAAGGAGGGACAGATGGAGGTGGAGAACTGTTGTCTGTAAGGAGGGACAGATGGAGGTGGAGAACTGTTGTCTGAAGGAGGGACAGATGGAGGTGGAGAGCATGTTGTCTGACGGAGGAAGAGAACGCACTAGATCTGCAGGGCGAGTACTCCACCACTGTCGCTCCTTTCTTCAGGAAACACGTTCCCACCGGCTCTCGCTCAGAGACACCGAACGTCGACCACTGATACAGAGGAGCACAGGCCTGGACACACACACACACACACACACACACACACACACACACACACAAAGAGAAACAGACACACACACAGACAAACAAATAAACACAAACACATTAACACACACACACACAAATAAGATGAGAAAATAATAAGATTTGAAATAAAAAAGGGTAATTCAAGTCCAAATTAAAAAGCAAGCAGTATTATACTTCAGAACAACAGTGTGTGTGTGTGTGTGTGTGTGTGTGTGTGTGTGTGTGTGTGTCTGTGTGTGTGTGTGTGCGTTTCTCACCAGGATGTGTTCTCCATTAGATCGTACCGAGGCACCGAACCACTGCTTGGACTTAAACTCCATCTGAACTCCTTCTGCATTCTTCCTGTCATCTGCAAAGAGAGACGGTAGAATTATGAATGAATTCATCATTCATAATTCATTAAATTATCTTTATTTGGCCGTTTGCATGTGTTCCTGAGGCTGATGAAGGGATGAGAGACACAGATGTGTAATGGGTCCTTATGGTGTGGTACAGCCACACACACACACACACACACACAGACAAACACGCACACACACAGAGACATACACACACACACACGTACTGACAAACACACACGCACACACACAGAGACATACACACACACACACACACGTACTGCACACACACACACACACACATACTGACACATACACACACACACACACACACACACACACGTACTGAGACACACAGCCGGAGTTTCCCAACCTGATGGAAACTCCCCTCCCACCTTCACTGTCTGCTGTAACTTTCAGCAGCGACTCAGTGCTCGGATTGTCTTTGAACGCAGCGTAGCTTCAGCCGGGAGGCTGCAGACTGACCGTGCAGTCACGGTCCCTCCCCGATGGGCAGATCTGAGTCTCATGCTCAGATTTAAACGGTTTACGGCATAACTGTCATACTGAAACTAGTCAAATCCATGAAATAATAAAGTTTTTTCATTACGAACAATAACAGATGTAAAGATGGAAAATCATCTCAGAAACGTTGTAGCTAGCTATGGTTGATGGATGCTAACGTTAGCTCAAAACACCTTTCAACTGACAGCCTTTGTTGTGTTTGATGCTAACTTGTAGCTAAGCTAGCAGTGAACCAACTTCGTTAAGTAGATCCATTTTTACAGAAGTCTCTCGTTAGCATCTCGGAGGCTACTTCAGACGTTACAGAAGTCTCTCGTTAGCATCTCTCGTTAGCATCACGGAGACTCACATTGGGCAGTGATCGCTCAGACTCCAGCTTGTGTTGTGTTGACATTTTAAGAACAAAAACAGGGCGTGAAATAGATTTTGCGGACTTATTTCCAGTCAGCTCAGTGCTGTCTTAGTCTGGACGGAGGACTAAAACTGAGAAAACAACTTGTTTTTACATGTTGAACCAGCTTAGTGGGTCCAAGTCATATCTTTTGTCACTCACTTCCTGTTCCAAGCTGCTGCCCAATAAAGCACAAAGATATATTTCTGGACGAAATATGGTTAGACAACACGCTGAGTCAGAGTCACAACCGCTCGTTCTGGTCTCTGGTTCAGCTCCAGCCAGCAGATCAACAACAAAGGCCTGTATTGTGGGAGGACACACACACACACACACAAACACACACACATACTGTATATATACATATGTACACACACACACACACTGTATATATACATATGTACACACACAGACACAAACACACACACACACAGGTGAAACTGAAAAAATTAGCATATGGTGCAAAAGTTCAGTATTGTAGGCTCAAAGTATCACACTCTAATCAGCTATTTAATCCCAAACACCTGCAAAGGGTTCCTGAGCCTTTAATTGGTGTCTCAGTCTGGTTCAGTGGAATCCACAATCATGGGGAAGACTGCTGACCTGACAGTTGTGCAGAAACCATCATGGACCCCCTCCACAAGGACGGAAAGCCTCAGAAGGTAATCGCAAAGGAAGTTGGATGTTCTCAAAGTGACGTATCAAGGCACATTAATAGAAAGTTAAATGGAAGAAAAAGGGATGACCGCAGCCTGGAGAGGATTGTCAGGAAAAGGAGCTTCACAAGGAGTGGACTGAGGCATCAAGAGCCCCCACACACAGACGGGTCCTGGACATGGGCTTCAAATGTCCTATTCCTCTTGTCAAGCCACTCCTGAACAACAAACAACGTCAGAAGCGTCTTACCTGGGCTAAAGAAAAACAGAACTGGTCTGTTTCTCAGTGGTCCAAAGTCCTCTTTTCTGACGAGAGCACATTTTGCATCTCATTTGGAAACCAAGGTCCCAGAGTCTGGAGGAAGAATGGAGAGGCACACAATCCAAGATGCTTGAAGTCCAGTGTGAAGTTTCCACAGTGTGTGTTGGTTTGGGGAGCCATGTCCTCTGCTGGTGTTGGTCCACTGTGCTTTATTAAGTCCAGAGTCAGCGCAGCCATCTACCAAGACATTTTAGAGTACTTTATGCTTCCTTCAGCAGACGAGCTTTATGGAAATGCTGACTTCATTTTTCAGCAGGACTTGGCACCTGCCCACACGGCCAAAAGTACCAAAACCTGGTTCAATGACCATGGGATTACTGTGCTTGATTGGCCCGCAAACTCTCCTGACCTGAACCCCATAGAGAATCTATGGGGCACTGCCAAGAGGAAGATGAAAGACATGAGACCGAACAATGCAGAAGAGCTGAAGGCCGCTATTGTAGCATCCTGGTCTTCCATAACCCCTCAGCAGGGCCACAGGCTGATAGCATCCTGGTCTTCCATAACCCCTCAGCAGGGCCACAGGCTGATAGCATCCTGGTCTTCCATAACACCTCAGCAGGGCCACAGGCTGATAGCATCCATAACACCTCAGCAGGGCCACAGGCTGATAGCATCCTGGTCTTCCATAACACCTCAGCAGGGCCACAGGCTGATAGCATCCTGGTCTTCCATAACACCTCAGCAGGGCCACAGGCTGATAGCATCCTGGTCTTCCATAACACCTCAGCAGGGCCACAGACTGATAGCATCCTGGTCTTCCATAACACCTCAGCAGGGCCACAGGCTGATAGCATCCTGGTCTTCCATAACACCTCAGCAGGGCCACAGGCTGATAGCATCCTGGTCTTCCATAACACCTCAGCAGGGCCACAGACTGATAGCATCCTGGTCTTCCATAACACCTCAGCAGGGCCACAGGCTGATAGCATCCTGGTCTTCCATAACACCTCAGCAGGGCCACAGGCTGATAGCATCCTGGTCTTCCATAACACCTCAGCAGGGCACCAGGCTGATAGCATCCTGGTCTTCCATAACACCTCAGCAGGGCCACAGGCTGATAGCATCCTGGTCTTCCATAACACCTCAGCAGGGCACACAGGCTGATAGCATCCTGGTCTTCCATAACACCTCAGCAGGGCCACAGGCTGATAGCATCCATAACACCTCAGCAGTGCCACAGGCTGATAGCATCCACGCCACGCCGCATTGAGGCAGTAATTCATGCAAAAGGGGCCCAAACAAAGTACTGAGTACATATGCATGATTATACTTTTCAGAGGGCTGACATTTCTGTATTTAAAATCCTTTTTTTATTGATTTCATGTAATATGCTAATTTTCTGAGATTTTGAATTTGGGGTTTTCATAAGCTGTACGCCATAATCATCAAAATGATATCAAATAAAGGCTTGAAATATCTCACTTTGCATGTAATGAGTCTATATAATATATTAGTTTCACTTTTTAAGTTGAAATACTGAAATGAATGAACTTTTGCACCATATGCTAATGTTTTTAGTTTCACCTGTATATACACACACACACACACACACACACACAGCAACATCTGTGTTCCATTTCTATACGTTTCTATCCATTTCTCTCTGTTTCTCTCCATTCTTGTTTCTCTCCGTTTCTTTTAGTCAGAGGACCAGCAGTAGGGCAGATGCGTATATACAGTGGGTACGGAAAGTATTCAGACCCCTTTAAATTTTTCACTCTTTGTTTCATTGCAGCCATTTTCCAAAAATCAAAAAAGTTCATTTTATTTCTCAGTAATGTACACTCAGCACCCCATCTTGGACAGAAAAAAACAGAAATGTAGAAATTTTTGCAAATTTATTAAAAAACAAAAACTGAAATATCACATGGTCATAAGTATTCAGACCCTTTGCCGTGACCCTCATATGTAACTCAGGTGCTGTCTATTTCTTCTGATCATCCTTGAGATGGTTCTACACCTTCATTGGAGTCCAGCTGTGTTTGATTATACTGATTGGACTTGATTAGGAAAGCCACACACCTGTCTATATAAGACCTTACAGCTCACAGTGCATGTCAGAGCAAATGACAATCATGAGGTCAAAGGAACTGCCTGAGGAGCTCAGAGACAGAATTGTGGCAAGGCACAGATCTGGTCAAGGTTACAAAAAAATTTCTGCTGCACTTAAGGTTCCTAAGAGCACAGTGGCCTCCATAATCCTCAAATGGAAGACGTTTGGGACGACCAGAACCCTTCCTAGAGCTGGCCGTCCGGCCAAACTGAGCTATCGGGGGAGAAGAGCCTTGGTGAGAGAGGCAAAGAAGAACCCAATGGTCACTGTGGCTAAGCTCCAGAGATGCAGTCGGGAGATGGGAGAAAGTTGTAGTAAGTCAACCATCACTGCAGCAATCCACCAGTCGGGGCTTTATGGCAGAGTGGCCCGAAGGAAGCCTCTCCTCAGTGCAAGACACATGAAAGCCCGCATGGAGTTTGCTAAAAAACACCTGAAGGACTCCAAGATGGTGATAAATAAAATCCTCTGGTCTGATGAGACCAAGATAGAACTTTTTGGCCTTAATTCTAAGCGGTATGTGTGGAGAAAACCAGGCACTGCTCATCACCTGTCCAATACAGTCCCAACAGTGAAGCATGGTGGTGGCAGCATCATGCTGTGGGGGTGTTTTTCAGCTGCAGGGACAGGACGACTGGTTGCAATCGAGGGAAAGATGAATGCGGCCAAGTACAGGGATATCCTGGACGAAAACCTTTTCCAGAGTGCTCTGGACCTCAGACTGGGCCGAAGGTTTACCTTCCAACAAGACAATGACCCTAAGCACACCGCTAAAATAACGAAGGAGTGGCTTCACAACAACTCCGTGGCTGTTCTTGAATGGCCCAGCCAGAGCCCTGACTTAAACCCAATTGAGCATCTCTGGAGAGACCTGAAAATGACTGTCCACCAACGTTTACCATCCAACCTGACAGAACTGGAGAGGATCTGCAAGGAGGAATGGCAGAGGATACCCAAATCCAGATGTGAAAAACTTGTTGCATCTTTCCCAAAACGACTCATGGCTGTATTAGATCAAAAGGGTGCTTCTACTAAATACTGAACAAAGGGTCTGAATACTTATGACCATGTGATATTTCAGTTTTTGTTTTTTAATAAATTTGCAAAAATTTCTACATTTCTGTTTTTTTCTGTCCAAGATGGGGTGCTGAGTGTACATTACTGAGAAATAAAATGAACTTTTTTGATTTTTGGAAAATGCCTGCAATGAAACAAAGAGTGAAAAATTTAAAGGGGTCTGAATACTTTCCGTACCCACTGTATGTGTGTGTGTGTGTGTTTGTGTGTGTATCCATTCTGAAAAGTACACACTGAGTTGTATACCCTGCAGGAGATTTTACCTTTTATGGCCATAAGCGGCCTGAGCAGCCAGACCTGGACCCTGTCTACAGGGACTCATGTGGGAACCTTCAGAAGGGAAGTCTAAAAACCTCCACCTGTTCACGATGTAACAAAACGTATTGGCTTTACATTAATCAGGGACGTGAGAGGAAACAGTCTTTCTCTCTTTTAACCATCGCGTTTTTAGATCAGTGACATAGAAAAACAGCAATATAGAAAGTAATGTGGTCATGGTGGGTGTGTGTGTGGCTGAGTGAGTGTGTGTGTGTCTCTGAGTGTGTGTGTGTGTGTATGTAAGAGGGTGGCGTGTTTGTTGCTTCCTATTTTCATGACTAAGTTCTCCCACAGAATACCAAAAAACACACACACACACACACATGGTTTGAGAACATACAGTGAGAAAAATAAGTATTTGAACATGCTGCTATTTTGCAAGTTCTCCCACTTAGAAATCATGGAGGGGTCTGAAATTGTCATCGTAGGTGCATGTCCACTGTGAGAGACATAATCTAAAAAAATATCCAGAAATCACAATGTATGATTTTTTAACTATTTATTTGTATGATACAGCTGCAAATAAGTATTTGAACACCTGAGAAAATCAATGTTAATATTTGGTACAGTAGCCTTTGTTTGCAGTTCCAGAGGTCAAACGTTTCCTGTAGTTCTTCACCAGGTTTGACACACTGCAGAAGGGATTTCGGCCCACTCCTCCACACAGATCTTCTCTAGATCAGTCAGGTTTCTGGGCTGTCGCTGAGAAACACGGAGTTTGAGCTCCCTCCAAAGATTCTCTATTGGGTTTAGGTCTGGAGACTGGCAAGGCCACGCCAGAACCTTGATCTGCTTCTTCCAGAGCCACTCCTTGGTTCTCCTGGCTGTGTGCTTCGGGTCATTGTCATGTTGGAAGACCCAGCCTCGACCCATCTTCAATGCTCTAACTGAGGGAAGGAGGTTGTTCCCCAAAATCTCCCAATACATGGCCCCGGTCCTCCTCTCCTTAATACAGTGCAGTCACCCTGTCCCATGTGCAGAAAAACACCCCCAAAGCATGATGCTACCCCCCCATGCTTCACAGTAGGGATGGTGTTCTTGGGATGGTCCTCATCATTCTTCTTCCTCCAAACACGGTTAGTGGAATTATGACCAAAAAGTTCTATTTTGGTCTCATCTGACCACATGACTTTCTCCCATGACTCCTCTGGATCATCCAAATGGTCATTGGTAAACTTAAGACGGGCCTTGACATGTGCTGGTTTAAGCAGGGGAACCTTCCGTGCCATGCATGATTTCAAACCATGACATCTTAGTGTATTACCAACAGTAACCTTGGAAACGGTGGTCCCATCTCTTTTCAGGTCATTGACCAGCTCCTCCCGTGTAGTTCTGGGCTGATTTCTCACCTTTCTTAGGATCAGTGAGACCCCACGAGGTGAGATCTTGCATGGAGCCCCAGTCCGAGGGAGATTGACGGTCATGTTTAGCTTCTTCCATTTTCTAATGATTGCTCCAACAGTGGACCTTTTTTCACCAAGCTACTTGGACATGTCCCCGTAGCTCTTTCCAGCCTTGTGGAGGTGGACAATTTAGTCTCTAGTGTCTTTGGACAGCTCTTTGGTCTTGGCCATGTTAGTAGTTGGATTCTTACTGATTGTATGGAGTGGACAGGTGTCTTTATGCAGCTAACGACCTCAAACAGGTGCATCTAATTTAGGATAATAAATGGAGTGGAGGTGGACATTTTGAAGGCAGACTAACAGGTCTTTGAGGGTCAGAATTCTAGCTGATAGACAGGTGTTCAAATACTTATTTGCAGCTGTATCATACAAATAAATAGTTAAAAAAATCATACATTGTGATTTCTGGATATTTTAGATTATGTCTGTCACAGTGGACATGCACCTATGATGATTTCTAAGTGGGAGAACTTGCAAAATAGCAGGGTGTTCAAATACCTATTTATCCTCACTGTATGAGGAATAAAGGGAGTGTGTGTATGTGTATATATACACACACACACTCCCTTTATTTTAGAGTGGCAGCAGATAGACAGGAAAGGTGGGAGAAGGATGGGGGTGAGACGCAGCAAAGGGTCGCGGGTTGGACTCGAACCCGAGATGCTGCAGGACTCAGCCCACATGGGGGCCCACGCTCATACTGGGGGGGCTAGAGCCAACATGGGGCCCACGCTGTCTATTACCACAGAGAGTCGGCGGAGGAATGAAGTAAGAGGCTGTTGTGAAAGCTGTAAGCCAGAGTGTAGTCCTGGGCGGGGTGGAGCGGGGTGTGTGTGTGTGTGTGTGTGTGTGTGTGGGGGGGGGGTTCAGACGAGGATCAGAGGAAATTACACCTTCCATACACGGTGTTCCCAGCTGATTATCAGAGCTTTACAGTGAGGCAATACTGTCCACGCCCAACGAGACACTGATAAAGCAGCAGTAAATAAAACGACTGGGCTCTGTTTCCCACAATGCACTGCAGGGCGCCATCGTTTACCGGGCGGCTTTAGAACGAGGCCTGCACGATTCGGAAAAAATATATAAATTAATGTTGTTTTTGCTTAGAATTACAAATTCTGACTACTTTGGAATTACGCCTTTATTTGACAGTAGTATACAGACATAAAGAGGAAGGAGAGAGAGGGAGAGGGAGACAGAGAGAGGAGGGAGAGCGATAGAGAGAGAGAGAGAGAGAGGGAGCAGAGAGGGAGAGAGACAGAGGGACAGAGAGAGGGAGACAAAGAGAGAGAGACAGAGAGAGACAGAGACAGACAGAGCACAGAGAGACAGAGAGAGAGAGAGAGAGAGAGAAGATAACACTGGACCCGCGCGGCCCACCAGGAAGTATTTTTACAGCCTAATGTTGTCCGACTCCACATATCCAAAACGTAATTTCCCATGAAGACAACGTGTCTCATAGCGTCCAACACGCATCCGATAGACAATCAGCTGCTCGCACGTGCACTTATCTCACGTGCACGGCTTGTTTTTAGCGGCTTTTTCCCAGTAGACCGTTGTGTCTTCTTATCACACAGGAAACAGACTGAAATGTCAGAAAAACACAGCAAATTGTTCCATGTGGTTCTCCTAAATGTTCATTTAAAGCTCCTACAAGTACTGATACTGTACATAGTGAAATAGCTCTTACACAGCCTGGGGGGTGTTGGGGGTCATTGTCCTGTTGAAAAATAAATGATGTCCAACTAAACGCAGACCGGATGGGATGGCATGCTGCAGGATGCTGTGGTAGCCATGCTGGTTCAGTAGGCCTTCAATTTGGACTCATTGGATATATACACTCACCGGCCACTTTATTAGGTACACCTGTCCAACTGCTCGTTAACACTTAATTTCTAAGCAGCCAATCACATGGCGGCAACTCAGTGCATTTAGGCATGTAGACATGGTCAAGACAATCTCCTGCAGTTCAGACCGAGCATCAGTATGGGGAAGAAAGGTGATTTGAGTGACTTTGAACGTGGCATGATTGTTGGTGCCAGAAGGGCTGGTCTGAGTATTTCAGAAACTGCTAATCTACTGGGATTTTCACGCACAACCATCTCTAGGGTTTACAGAGAATGGTCCGAAAAAGAAAAAACATCCAGTGAGCGGCAGTTCTGTGGGCGGAAATGCCTTGTTGATGCCAGAGGTCAGAGGAGAATGGCCAGACTGGTTCGAGCTGATAGAAGGGCAACAGTGACTCAAATTACCACCCGTTACAACCAAGGTGGGCAGAAGAGCATCTCTGAACGCACAGTACGTCGACCTTTGAGGCAGATGGGCTACAGCAGCAGAAGACCACACCGGGTGCCACTCCTTTCAGCTAAGAACAGGAAAGTGAGGCTACAATTTGCACAAGCTCATCGAAATTGGACAATAGAAGATTGGAAAAACGTTGCCTGGTCTGATGAGTCTCGATTTCTGCTGCGACGTTCGGATGGTAGGGTCAGAATTTGGCGTCTACAACATGAAAGCATGGATCCATCCTGCCTTGTATCAACGGTTCAGGCTGGTGGTGGTGGTGTCATGGTGTGGGGAATATTTTCTTGGCACTCTTTGGGCCCCTTGGTACCAATTGACCATCGTTGCAACGCCACAGCCTACCTGAGTATTGTTGCTGACCATGTCCATCCCTTTATGACCACAATGTACCCAACTTCTGATGGCTACTTTCAGCAGGATAATGCGCCATGTCATAAAGCTGGAATCATCTCAGACTGGTTTCTTGAACATGACAATGAGTTCGCTGTACTCAAATGGCCTCCACAGTCACCAGATCTCAATCCAATAGAGCATCTTTGGGATGTGGTGGAACGGGAGATTCGCATCATGGATGTGCAGCCGACAAATCTGCGGCAACTGTGTGATGCCATCATGTCAATATGGACCAAACTCCCTGAGGAATGCTTCCAGCACCTTGTTGAATCTATGCCACGAAGAATTGAGGCAGTTCTGAAGGCAAAAGGGGGTCCAACCCGTTACTAGCATGGGGTACCTAATAAAGTGGCCGGTGAGTGTACACTCACCGGCCACTTTATTAGGTACCCCATCCCAAAGATGCTCTATTGGATTGAGATCTGGTGACTGTGGAGGCCATTTGAGTACAGCGAACTCATTGTCATGTTCAAGAAACCAGTCTGAGATGATTCCAGCTTTATGACATGGCGCATTATCCTGCTGAAAGTAGCCATCAGAAGTTGGGTACATTGTGGTCATAAAGGGATGGACATGGTCAGCAACAATACTCAGGTAGGCTGTGGCGTTGCAACGATGGTCAATTGGTACCAAGGGGCCCATAGAGTGCCAAGAAAATATTCCCCACACCATGACACCACCATCACCAGCCTGAACCGTTGATACAAGGCAGGATGGATCCATGCTTTCATGTTGTAGACGCCAAATTCTGACCCTACCATCCGAACGTCGCAGCAGAAATCGAGACTCATCAGACCAGGCAACGTTTTTCCAATCTTCTATTGTCCAATTTCGATGAGCTTGTGCAAATTGTAGCCTCACTTTCCTGTTCTTAGCTGAAAGGAGTGGCACCCGGTGTGGTCTTCTGCTGCTGTAGCCCATCTGCCTCAAAGTTCGACGTACTGTGCGTTCAGAGATGCTCTTCTGCCCACCTTGGTTGTAACGGGTGGTAATTTGAGTCACTGTTGCCCTTCTATCAGCTCGAACCAGTCTGGCCATTCTCCTCTGACCTCTGGCATCAACAAGGCATTTCCGCCCACAGAACTGCCGCTCACTGGATGTTTTTTCTTTTTCGGACCATTCTCTGTAAACCCTAGAGATGGTTGTGCGTGAAAATCCCAGTAGATTAGCAGTTTCTGAAATACTCAGACCAGGCCTTCTGGCACCAACAATCATGCCACGTTCAAAGTCACTCAAATCACCTTTCTTCCCCATACTGATGCTCGGTTTGAACTGCAGGAGATTGTCTTGACCATGTCTACATGCCTAAATGCACTGAGTTGCCGCCATGTGATTGGCTGCTTAGAAATTAAGTGTTAACGAGCAGTTGGACAGGTGTACCTAATAAAGTGGCCGGAGAGTGTATATATATATATATATATATATATATATATATATAAAATCCTTTATTGGTCTAGCTCTAGTTTTCAGTATACTCCCTATAGTTGAACTAATTAATAATAATACTACTACATTACATTTATATGCCCCTACTGACTGAGCTACTGCCATTAGTGACAATAACAATAAACCCATTCTATTCTTTGTTTTTTCCAATTCCTTTCCCTCTTCTACCTGTTGGTTTTTTCTTTCTTCCCACAAGGTGAAACGATAAATCCCTCGTTACATTACCTTCGCTGTTATTTTCACGTTCAAACAGAGAAGGGGGCCACCCCCCCCCCCTCCCCCTCCACCACACACCCTCCACATTCCTGAATGTGTCCCGACACGAGACAACAGCAGCTGTCTGACTATCCCTGCACTAATAGTCTGCGAGGGGGGGAGGGGGGGTCTCCAGTCCTAGAAGCAGGACTGAGGCCACATCCTGGTCTAGGACTGAGGCCTCCAGTCCTAGAAGCAGGACTGAGGCCACATCCTGGTCTAGGACTGAGGCCTCCAGTCCTAGAAGCAGGACTGAGGCCACATCCTGGTCCAGTCCTAGAAGCAGGACTGAGGCCACATCCTGGTTTAGGACTGAGGCCTCCAGTCTTAGAAGCAGGACTGAGGCCTCATTCTGGTCCAGGGTTTTTGGTACCTGAGCTGTCGAACTGCAACTCCTGGCAGGCGGAGGAGGTCTTCCAGGGACAGCTGTAGACCGCGCCCCTCTCCACCACGCTGCCGGTGGACGAGGCGTTCGCCCGCGGCGCGCCGACCAGGACGTCCGAGCTGAGGAAGGAGAGGGAGGGTTAGCGGTTCGATTCCACATACAGGTCTCACTCGGTCTGAAAATAAAAGCGGGTTTCCCCTAGCCCTCATGTTGTCCTCATGTTGTCCTCATGTTGTCCCCAATTTGACCCAATTTGATCCAATTTGATCCCAATTTGACCCGTTTTACCCCAATTTGATGCAATTTCCCAATTTGACCCATTTGACCCATGAAACAGATGTTGATAAATTTCCTTTTGCGGACGTTATTTGAAATTAGGGGAAATTAGAAGTTGGTAAAAAGGTTATGTTAAAACTATATCTATATATATAGACTATTGCAATATGTTTCAAATCGTAACAATATTGTATCGTGGCGTAAGTATCGTGATGATATCGTATCGGGAGGCGTCTGGTGACCACCCCCAAATGTCCCCCCCCCCCTTTCTCACCTACCTGTCCTGTCAAAATAAAGGCGGGAAAGCCCAAAAAATAATCTTTAAAAATAAAAAATGCGTAAAGTCATGATACCACAATGGTTTGAAAGTTACTTTTACGCAGATTTCCTCTGATCTTTTATGTTTTTAAGCCCAAATGTCAGCTGTAAAATATATATATATATATATATATATATATATATATATATATATATATATATATATATATATATATATATATATATACACATACAGTATATATACAATAAATACACAATACAGTACAGATAACACGCAACTCGGCTTAACCCTCGTGTTCTGGGTTGAAAGTTTAACATTCTTTTCATACACTTTGACATTTTTGTCAATTTTATTCACATTTTCTTGTCACTTTTTGGCATTTTTTTATTAAGTTTTAGTCAATTTTATTCCAATTTTTGTCACTTTTTGGAGTTTTTTAAAGTATATTTTAGTCAATTTTTTAAGCATTTTTTGTTGCTTTTTCTGATTTTTTTTAGTCACTTTTTCAGCATTTAAAATAGGTTTTTGTTGTTTTTCCTGTGTTTTTGTTCAACATTTGTAGTTTTTTTTCAACGTTCCTTTCATCATATAAAATCAAGGTACTTCCTCTTGTTGATGATACTTTATATATACTTTATATGTACTTTTTATACCTGTACTCCAGTTCCTCTCACAGGGAGACATCTACTCTTACTGCTCTATTCTGTCTCTTTCCTGTGTTCTTGTCCTGTCTTTCCATCTGTCTCTTACACGCTGTCTTCCTGTCAATATTTTTCTCTCTCTTCCTGTCTTTTCTTCTTTCTTTCTTTCTTTCTTTCTTTCTTTCTTTCTTTCTTTCTTTCTTTCTTTCTTTCTATCTGTCTCTCTTCCTTCGTTTCCATCTTTCTTTCTTACTTTCTGTCTTTCCATTTTTCTTTCTGTCTTTCCTTCTGTCTGTCCTACTTTTTTCTGTCTTGTTTTCTGTTTGTCTTTCTATCTTTCTGTCTATCCTTCTGTCTTTCTATTTGTCCGACTGTCTGTCTTTCTATCTTTGTCTGTCAATCCTTCTTTATTTCTGTCTATTCTTCTTTCTTATTGTCTACCCTTTCTATCTATCCTTCTTTCTATCTGTCTGTCTTTCTTTCTTCATGTCTCTCTACCCTTCTGTCTTTTTATCTGTCTGTCTTTCTATCTTCATGTCTGACTATACTTTCTATTTTTCTTTCTATCTTTGTGTCTGTCTGTACTTTCTATCCTTCTTTGTGTCTTTATATCCCGTCTGTCTGTCTTTCTATTTTTCTTTCTGTCTATCCTTTCTATCATTCTGTCTTTATGTCTGTATATCATTCTGTCTTTCTTTCTTTCTTTCTTTCTTTCCTGTTATAACCTGACCTGCCTGCCCCAGATAAGACCCCCCCGTCCCCCGTCCCCGTCCCCCCCGTCCTACTTCAGGTTGTTGGAGGGCTTGAAGAAGTCCACCGAGAAGCCGAAGTAGCTCCTCTCGGGACCGGAGAACACGGAGGGTTTCTCCGCATCCAGGTTGAAGGAGCCGCCGCGGTGGAAACCGAGCCCCAGCAGCACCATTAGTCCCAGAACCGTCCGTCCTCCCGCCATGGCTGCTAACACCGAACACTCCGCGGTTAACCGACCAAAACAACCCAAAAAGATGCTGTCCGTTGCGTTAGCTAGCTCCCGTTTCCCTCACAGTCCCTTTAAACGGCTGTTAGATGGAAGTGACGCTCTGCTCCGCCACCGCCAGGCGAACACTAGTGCGTCACTAACCGTTAAGCCCTTAATGACCGCAGAAGACGAGCCCGAGTCCGCTCCGGTTCTGGCCGGCGGTCCGTTTTCCTGTTTTAGCCGATGAAAGCTGGAGAAACACGGGAACAAGCCCGGGGAGGGGCCGCGACAGTTCTGTGAAAAAGTGTATCGCTAAAACACTATAGGGCTTCCGGTTCGTCCCCTTCAAAATAAAAGCATCAACTATTCTGCTGGCTCTATATACATACTGTATGTGTGTATATACATATATATAAATACATATATACACATATATACATTAAATACACATATATACATATATCAACATATATACATTAAATACACATACATATATACACATATACATTAAATACATATACTATATACACGTACATACATTTATGTATATGTATATATATATTTTATATTATATGTTTTTGTTTTTGTTTAATTGGACAAACTTAAATATATCAGAATCTGGGTGGACCCCCCCAGTCTCGCATTGCTCCGGTGCCACTGTAAATTCCTCCAGATGTCCCTCATTTAGGCCGGATGTCCGTCCCCGTCCTCTGTTACTGTGTCGGGGCTCTAACCTACGGCTGGTTTCTGAAGACTATGGTTACCTGGTCCTCAGATGTCTGCAGGGTAAATCCAGACAGCTAGCTAGACTATCTGTCCAATCTGAGGACTATGGTGACCTGGTCCTCAGATCTCTGCAGGGTAAATCCAGACAGCTAGCTAGACTATCTGTCCAATCTGAGGACTATGGTTACCTGGTCCTCAGATCTCTGCAGGGTAAACCCAGACAGCTAGCTAGACTATCTGTCCAATCTGAGGACTATGGTTACCTGGTCCTCAGATCTCTGCAGGGTAAATCCAGACAGCTAGCTAGACTATCTGTCCAATCTGAGGACTATGGTGACCTGGTCCTCAGATCTCTGCAGGGTAAATCCAGACAGCTAGCTAGACTATCTGTCCAATCTGAGGACTATGGTGACCTGGTCCTCAGATCTCTGCAGGGTAAATCCAGACAGCTAGCTAGACTATCTGTCCAATCGGAGTCTCTGTTGACGACTAAAACTACTTCTGAAAGTACACACGTTCCACCAAAACAACTTCCTTCCTGAGACTATTTAGCAGTGGCACCGTCCGGCGCTTAGCCCCGCCCACGATGATTGTGATTGGTTTAAAGAAATGCCAATAAACCAGAGCACATTGTTCTCCCATCCAGAAATGCTGTATGGACTAACAGACCTTCCTCTGCAGTGCTGTGGAAGGTCTAAGACTACATTTAACCTGACGGTTATATATTATGCCTTTATTCTGAAGGTCAAATCAGCTTCCTGTGTTTTCCTAATCAACTTGACAGCAGATTTCTGACACACAACAGGAAGTTAATTCCGCCACACCGGACAGGAACACATAACAAGACATGGGACAGGGTATTTTATTTTTCATGGGTCAATCTCACATGAAGAAGAAGGGAAATCCTACGAGCCAATCACGCACGCCCTTTAAGTCCTAAATCAAGACAGACGGGTCCAGAGTCCAGAGTAAAAATCCAACAACTCCCAAATCAGGAAAAACAAGTCCTAAGGCGACATTTATATTTACGTTGCAATATTTTAACATTTTAAGTGGAGTATTGAGCCAAAAGTGTTTTTATCTCCAGTAGAAGAAGAACTAATCTCAGTTAAAGCCCCCAAATCTCATCTCTACATCCTGGTATACTGGACATAGACAGGAGGCAGTTACCATGGTAACCTCATGTCTCATCACCATCCTGGTATGCTGGACATAAACAGGAGGCAGCGCGGAGACTCCGCCCCCTGCTGGTAGTTACCATGGTAACGTTAGTAGCTTTTGTCTCAAAGAACGAGACGTTGTGACCGATAAGAACCAATCAGGAAGAGGAACGATGGCGTCGGTGTCGGCGTGTCAAAGGTCTCCGGTTGGAGCCGTTAAGACGGCAACACAACCAGAGCAGGGGGAATGAGAGGGGGACACGCCAGAGCAGGGGGAATGAGAGGGGGAAACACCAGAGCAGGGGGAATGAGAGGGGGAACGAGAGGGGGAACACCAGAGCAGGGGGAATGAGAGGGGGAAACACCAGAGCAGGGGGAATGAGAGGGGGAAATGCCAGAGCAGGGGGAATGAGAGGGGGAATTGCCAGAGCAGGGAGAATGAGAGGGGGAAATGCCAGAGCAGGGGGAATGAGAGGGGGAAACACCAGAGCAGGGGGAATGAGAGGGGGAAATGCCAGAGCAGGGGGAATGAGAGGGGGAAACACCAGAGCAGGGGGAATGAGAGGGGGAAATGCCAAAGCAGGGGGAATGAGAGGGGGAAACACCAGAGCAGGGGGAATGAGAGGGGGACACACCAGAGCAGGGGGAATGAGAGGGGGGAACACCAGAGCAGGGGGAATGAGAAGGGGGAACACCAGAGCAGGGGGAATGAGAGGGGGGACACCAGAGCAGGGGGAATGAGAGGGGGGACACCAGAGCAGGGGGAATGAGAGGGGGGACACCAGAGCAGGGGGAATGAGAGGGGGAACACCAGAGCAGGGGGAATGAGAGGGGGGACACCAGAGCAGGGGGAATGAGAGGGGGGACACCAGAGCAGGGGGAATGAGAGGGGGAAGGGGGAAAGGCCCAGTGTGTGTGTGTGTGTGGTGTGTGTGTGTTTGTGTGTTTGTGTGTGTGCATATGCGCGTGTGTGTTTTCTGTGTTTCTGTGTGTGTGTATGTGAGAGTGTGTGTGTGTTTCTGTGTGTGTGTGTGTGTGTGTGTTTAGTGTGTATATGTGTGTGTAGTGTGTGTATATATGTGTGTGTATTTCAGGCCTGTGTGTAGTGTAAATGTGTGTGTGTGTGTGTGTGTGTATTTCAGGCCTGTGTGTAGTGTAAATGTGTGTGTGTGTGTGTGTGTGTGTGTGTGTGTGTGTGTGTGTATTTCAGGCCTGTGTGTAGTGTAAATGTGTGTGTGTGTGTGTGTGTGTGTGTGTGTGTGTGTGTGTGTGTGTATTTCAGGCCTGTGTGTAGTGTAAATGAGGATTTTTTTTGTAACCAACCTTGACTTCCTGGATATTTTCCTCCTCTCTAATAACATTTTATGCATTTGCAAAAGTTGTACACAGATGTCTTAACACAAATATTTATCAATGAATCCAGTTCACATGGACTCACAACTCTGCATTTTTTTTTTTAACTGTCTACAGTATAAACGTAGCCGTCACGTGTGTGTACGGCACCGAGCTGAGAGGGCTTTTCGTCTTATTTGGCCATGAGCTGCTCTGAATCACCGCCACAATGAAGTTTGCACTCAAGAATGTGTGGCAACACTCCCCTGAGATCCCCAGGAGGGGGAGGTGTGTGTGTGTGTGTGTGTGGACTACAAAGAGTGGGTGGTGTAACACATACAGTGTGTAGTTATGTAGATTCTGTAAACTAAAGCATCAAGATAAACATGGTTAAAATGCCGTGGTTATAATGTGCGTGTGTGTCTGTGTGCGAGTGTGTGTGTGTAAGTGCATGTGTGTGAGTGTGTGTGTGTGTATGTATGTCAGTTTCCTTGTTTGTGTGTATGTGTGTGTGTTTATGTGGTGTGTGTGTGTATTAGAGTGCGGATCGAGCCGGATTTTTCTGTCCGAGCCCGACCCGAGCCCGACAGTTAAAATCTCATTTGTTTCTCATACTAATGACACATGTACGTTTGTTTGTGTGGAAAGCCGCTTTTATTAAGCAATTGTAGGAAGGCATTGGGAAATGTCAACAGATGAGCATCAATGCACAGCTGACTTTCCTTCGTTTTCAATAGTTTAAAATCTCCTGCGGCCAACTTCTTTTTAACATCTTCCATCGTTGCGCTGCCACATGGAGAGCAACCTGACGACGATAGATAGATAGATAGATAGATAGATAGATAGATAGATAGATAGATAGATAGATAGATAGATGGATGGATTTATGGATGGATGGATGGATGATAGATAGATCGATAGATAGATAGATAGATAGATAGATAGATAGATAGATAGATAGATAGATAGATAGATAGATAGATAGATAGATAGATAGATAGATAGATAGATAGATGGATGGATGATAGATAGATAGATAGATAGATAGATAGATAGTTCCAGCAGCAAAATCAGTCACACAGTACAGAATATAAATATAATGAAATACTAGGATACAATATACATACATACAATATACAGTACATGAAGTAATACTAGGATAAAATACAAGAACTAATATTTGAATGAACGCCATTAAGATTCTGAATGGAAAAGTTTCCTTTTTAAAAGTTGCCAAATGTTACACTGACCAGACCAAAGGGATCTGTGTCTGGTCGTTGTGAACTGAGCCCCCCTCCCCCCCCCAGTCTGAAATACCACTTTATGGCCATGCACACACCTGATGCCAATTCTCCCCCCGCCCCCCCTTGTAGTAACTGTGAGTTAAGTATGAGACTATGACATTAATGACATTAATTATTATATATATTATGTGCCATGCCCTTATACAAAAGCATTGAAACTTGACTTTTGTCCCTTTTATAAAACAACAACACGACCCAATGTTTAAGACCATATGTCTTTTATTTTTGAATGCTTAGTTGATTATAGTAGTATAGTAAAGGAAATCAGATGAATAAAGAACACAACACATCAGTTTTAAGAATAAAAAGAAACCAGTTCAATAAACCAGTGGACTATATGAATTATTAATAGTTATTATAAAGTGTTATTACAGTTGCATTCTCCTCTTGGATCACAGAAAGTTCTGATAAAATATACATAAATATCATCACTACTCATATCTGGTAGGTTTACCTTTAGACGGAGTCAGGCTACCTGTTTCCAATCTTTATGCTAAGCTAATCTATCTGTTTCCAGTCTTTATGCTAAGCTAAGATAGCTGTTTCCCCTTGTTTCCTGTCTTCATGCTAAACTAAGCTAAGATCAGCTTTAGGGAACTTCATGTTTAGCATGAGAGTTGTTTAGCATGAGAGTTGTATTTATTTGACCAATAACTCTAAGAGAGAAAGAAAAATGGAAAAGATGTGCGAGTAATGTTTTCTGTATTTCATTTTGTGTTATTTATTATAGATTAAAAGTCCAATAACTGATTGTCCAGCTCAGTGAGCCAGTTTCTGTCTGATTTTAAAACCAAATGTGAACCCTTCCCTAACTCTTCAGATAATTAACAAGTGAAAGTGAGTCATCTGTCAGCAAAGAAACGTTTCTGTCTGCAGAACAAACTGAAAGTTAATCAATGATAGAGATTAAAAGTTAATCAATGATAGAGATTAGAGATGCATCAATGCTAGAGATTAGAGATGAATCAATGATAGAGATTAGAGATGAATCAATGATAGAGATTATATATGAGCTGTAGAAGCATCATGATGGTGTGTTAGAGTCACACATACAGGTTCTTGGAGCATACGAAAGAAACCTGGTTGTTACACCCCCAGTCGTTCCAGTTTTCTGTAGAGAGAGTTAACAACCATCAGAACTGATTACATTTAACCTTTGTATTTAAAAGGGCAACAAAGAACAATATGTTTTAAATGTTTTTTTACCTCCCCAGTTCATCACGAGACAGTTCTCCTGTCCATGATAGTTGTCAGGCTGCCCCACATACCAGCGTTTGTAGTTGAATTTGGATCCATCAGACCAAGTCCACGTACCTTCCTGGAGGAGAAAGACTGGTTTAAGTCAAAATGAAATCAAGAGTTCTTGTTGTTGTTGTGTGGAATCAATCATGTTATTTTAATTACAAAGAACATTGATATAGGACAACATGAGGACAACATAAGGACAACATGAGGACAACATAAGGACAACATGAAGACAACATGAGGGCAACGTGAAGACAACATGAGGACAACATGAAGACAACATGAGGACAACATTAGCGCAGGATGAGGACAACATGAGGACAACATGAGGGCAACATGAGGACAACATGAGGGCAACATGAGAACAACATGAAGACAACATGAGGACAACATGAAGGCAACATGAGGACAACATGAGGACAACATGAGGGCAACATGAGGATAACATGAAGACAACAGGAGGACAACATGAGGGCCACATGAGGACAACATGAAGGCAACATGAGGACAACATGAGGACAACATGAGGACAACATGAGGGCAACATGAGGGCAACATGAGGGCAACATGAGGACAACAGGAGGACAACATGAGGGCAACATGAGGACAACATGAAGACAAGATGAAGACAACAGGAGGACAACATGAGGACAACATGAAGGAAACATGAGGACAACATGAGGACAACAAGAGGACAACATGAGGGTTAAGATTGGAAAAAACATGGTTTGGACCAAAACACTCCAGGGACATGAACACTCGTTTACAGGGTGAAAGTCTTGTGTTGTCTCCTTAACTTCTTCTGGGACATGAACTCTGATCCCCAGCTTGACAGCCCTGTGTTTTAGGAGAACCCCCCCCTACGAAGATCTTCACGCTCTTATACAGCAGCAGTCAATGTGCTGCTACTGTAATACGTGAAATACAAACAGATTACACAGCTTTACTTTTCACAGCTACGCATATACGAATGCATTCATGACAACCGGCTGAGAGACGAGCGACATCACTTCCTGTTAGATGATAAAAGTCTCACCTTGACTGAGTCACTGCCTCCGATCCAGGAGGTTCTCTGGGTACCGGTCACTTTGATAATGAAGCCTTTGAGGAATTTATGTTCTGCACCTGAGCGGATGGAGGCCAGATTCCCTCCAGCAGCGATGCAGAAGGTCTAATGGAGACAATATCATCAGTTAAAATGTCAAGAAAATCTAAACATAATCACATTATTAACAGATCTCAGGGCAGTTACACAGTCACAGGGGACATGTCTATACTTTTAAACAGTGGTGGAAGAAGTATTTAAATCCTGTACTGCAGTAGAACTACTGATACCACTCTGTAAGAATACTATATTACAGTAAAAGTAAATATAGGCTACTTAGTTACTGGTTTTAATACTTTAACTAGCTATATTTTATTAATGATACTGACGTACTTTCAATGCAGGACATTTACTCTAACAGAGTATTTTTACAGTGTGGTATTAATACTTAAACTGCAGTAAAGTATTAGAGTACACTGGTAGTTAGCATGCATATGTTATGATAGATAGAAGTGCTGTACCTCTGCATCGATCCAAGTCTTTGGCTGGATGTAGAAAGAAAAACAGCGAGAGCCAAACTGAGTCCAATCAGGAGGACAGGGGGGGGGGGCACCCTGTATGAACAAACACACCAGAACCAATCAGATTAGTCTATATCAACAACTGTTCATTTAATAATGTATACTTTATGGGATTGTTCCTCCTCAGCGCTGTGCAGATACAGCTGGCCATGCAAGACTACAATCAGCAACGCAACGAGTCCGAGATACTGTCCTGACCTGGACGGGACGTTCTGTTATGATCACAAGAATATACATTTATCATAACCAGAGGTGGGTACTAACGAGTTACATTTACTCCGTTACATTTACTTGAGTAAGTTTTTGAAAAAAATTGTACTTCTAGGAGTAGTTTTAAATCCCTATACTTGTACTTGTACTTGAGTAGATTAGTGAAGAAGAAGCTGTACTCTTCCTCCGCTACATCAGGCTACAATGAGCTCCTTACTTTTCTTTTTACCTCTTTGGTATTCTACGCTTCATTGTTTTTACCCCAGCGTACGTCTCATTATAATGTTTTATTAGAGAGAGAGAGAGAGAGAGAGAGAGAGAGAGAGAGAGAGAGAGAGAGAGAGAGAGAGAGAGACCATACTTGACCATACTTGATCTCAGCGGCGGGACAGGTTAGCTTTACAGTCGTAGCAAATCAGAATCAACCGTCGCCAAGGCAACGCAGACCAGGAGGACCCCCCCCCCCGGCCTCATAGTGAAAGCATGGTTACCTTTTAGGAAAAGTGAGAAACAGCAGCTACATTGTGCTGCGTTTAGTGTCGACCAAAACAAACGGACATGTGAGCGTTCAACAACTCAACATCTAACCTGAGGAGACGTAGCGGTAGTTTTAGTTGTTGCTGTGGAGAGGTGGATGTTTGTCTTTTAGGTTACATACAGGATGTTTAACATGCAGTATCCATCCAAATCTGATGGGACAAGTCTCTCACTTAAGCTATTTTGTAATTAATAAATTAATTTTAATTTATTTTATTGATTGGATGAACTATAATTTGCCTAAAGATGATTATTTTGTATTTTTGTCTGTCTGATTGATGCTTGTGTTAAGAAATAAATCAGACGTTACTCAACAGTTACTCACTACTTGAGTAGTTTTTTCATCAAGCACTTTTTTACTCTTACTCAAGTAATTATTTGGATGACTACTTTTACTTTTACTTGAGTCATATTATTCTAAAGTAACAGTACTTTTACTTGAGTACAATTTTTGGCTACTCTACCCACCTCTGATTATAACACAAGACTTTAACAGCCAATGACATTTAGGGTTGAGGAGACTGGACTGATGTTCTACTGTTTAGTGTTAAACACATCTAACTCACATTTAGCGTTGATGGTATACGATTATGGTTCCTGGAGAACAGGTTTGATCAGCACACAATTTTCAATTCACATTCATGAGTGCAACTATATTAACAAAAAATAGAAAGCTGAGGCTCATTAGTAGCAGAATTAACGATGAACCGCTGTGCAGTTGACTCTAATGTCCTTCAAACAACACAACCAGGAAGTTAACACAACCATGAGTAACTATCATCATTATACGAGCATTTGTATCTATACGTGCTGAACAGGGCCAAGAGTTCCTCAAAAGGGAAGACTGTAAACTGTTGTAAAATGTATTTTTACTGTAACTACACACCAACTTTCCATTTTTAATTATGGGACAAAGTCCAGGCAATGAGCTGCCAGAACATTTTCCAGATTTATTTCTTAAGAGTGTACTTACATTTGCAGCCAGCAGTCCGCTGGACAGACAGAGCAACACAGCCAATGGAAACACTGATGTCATCTGTGGAAAGACGTTAAAGGAAGTCAACAAACTGCATGCTGGGAGATAATGGCAGACAATGAATGAGTGCATGGATCATTAATGAGCCATTCATCAAATTAAAATATCCAACTAGTTATATGTGTATTATATATTAAAGGTAAATGATTTAATATTTGTGACGTGTCCTCTGCATAAAGACAAGACTAGTTATTAAAATAATGAAATATGAATACCTTTACTGAGGTGCTGCCACAAAGGAGAAGAACAAGCTGATGACTCTCACTGAAAAAATGTCACAGATATGAATAGCATTATTCATTTAATAACAACAAATTAAGTTCAGGTTAACCTGATTTACATCATTAATGCATTCTCAAGCTGCAGTCAAGTTGGATCTTTACTCAAAAAGAAGAATCTCTGCAATTAACAAAATATATCAACCAATCAGACTAAACAGTCAATGATAATGATGACATCACAGGGAGAAATGTCCATTAAACTCACATCAATCCTGTCTTTGTTCCGCCTGGTGAGTTTGGTTTTGGAGGGAAAGGAGAGTCACTTATATACCTTGGAAAGGGGCGTGGTCTTAATCATGATTGACAGTCCATGTGGTGATGCAGGTGGGTATTTGATATTTCACCAATATTTAACAGGGTGTAAATGTCATGATCAGATGGCGTCTGGATGTAATGAACAATGTGTGTTTAACTGCATTGGGTTTATTTTATTCACCACACCGTGACACAGGATCTCATCATGATGATATCCATTTATTCTCTCTGGTGACCAACAGAATCAAACATGACCTCATTATTGATCAGAACAGCCTGCTCCAGCTTCTACAATACAAACATAGACACACATACAGAAAGGAAGTTAACGTTGTCAAATTTAAGATGGCTACACCAACTCTTAAATCTTGAAAAACAATCCAGTGGCATTAGGCTGTTGATACCGATACGTAGAGAAGTTAGGACATACACTATAACGTTGTAGGGAAAGTAAATATAAATAATACAAGAAATAATGGGCTGAATTCAGATAATGAATGAGCCATAAACAAATTACACTTAACTCTCCCAAACGGGATAACAACATGGGGAGAGTCTACTAGACTAGAGTCTAAATCAAGTCTCAAGTCTCTGAGCTACAGTCTAAGTCAAGCTACAGTCTAAGTCAAGTTTCTGAGCGTCTCTGAGCTTTTGGCTTTTTTCCTTTCCTTAATTGTGTTATACTGTATACACTACCGGTCCAAAGTTTGGGGTCACATAGAAAATCCCATTGCACTCCATTGTAGACAGAATGCCAGCTGAGATCAGTTGCATTGTTTTTTTAACCAGGGCAGTAATCAGATTACATTATGTGCTTACATAATAGTAAAATGGTTCTCCAATGTTTTTCTAGTTTTTTATTTTTAAATGATAGATTAGTACACAGAATGTGCCTTTGGAACATTGGATGAATGGTTGCTGGTAATGGGCAATGTAGATATTGCATTAAAGATCAGCCCCCCCACCCAAATTAGCAGGTATTCTGTCTATAATGGAGTGGTATGGAAATGTAGAAGTGACCCCAAACTTTTGACCGGTAGTGTATCTTTCTTGTGCATATAATAGGTTTACAAAGTGAAAAAGCCAAAGTCCCCCCCAAAGGTACTTAGGGAGTTTTCATTATTTATTTAAGGGGGCCAAGGAGTTTTGGGATGCTTTGTAAAAATAGACCTGAACCCCCCCCCCCTTGCCAGCAATTCATTTTTCAATGACCCATCCAAAGTCATTCAGAAATAAGGCATGACCCTTCCCAACAATTTATTGATGCCTTATGTACTGGTTTGTGCTTACAGTGAGGAAAATAAGTATTTGAACACGCTGCTATTTGGCAAGTTCTCCCACTTAGAAATCATGGAGGGGTCTGAAATTGTCATCGTAGGTGCATGTCCACTGTGAGAGACATAATCTAAAAAAAATATCCAGAAATCACTATGTATGATTTTTAACTATTTATTTGTATGATACAGCTGCAAATAAGTATTTGAAAACCTGAGAAAATCAATGTTAATATTTGGTACAGTAGCCTTTGTTTGCAGTTCCAGAGGTCAAACGTTTCCTGTAGTTCTTCACCAGGTTTGACACACTGCAGAAGGGATTTTGGCCCACTCCTCCACACAGATCTTCTCTAGATCAGTCAGGTTTCTGGGCTGTCGCTGAGAAACACGGAGTTGGAGCTCCCTCCAAAGCATTCTCTATTGGGTTTAGGTCTGGAGACTGGCTAGGCCACGCCAGAACCTTGATCTGCTTCTTCCAGAGCCACTCCTTGGTTATCCTGGCTGTGTGCTTCGGGTCATTGTCATGTTGGAAGACCCAGCCTCGACCCATCTTCAATGCTCTAACTGAGGGAAGGAGGTTGTTCCCCAAAATCTCCCAATACATGGCCCCGGTCCTCCTCTCCTTAATACAGTGCAGTCACCCTGTCCCATGTGCAGAAAAACACCCCCAAAGCATGATGCTACCCCCCCATGCTTCACAGTAGGGATGGTGTTCTTGGGATGGTCCTCATCATTCTTCTTCCTCCAAACACAATTAGTGGAATTATGACCAAAAAGTTCTATTTTGGTCTCATCTGACCACATGACTTTCTCCCATGACTCCTCTGGATTATCCAAATGGTCATTGGCAAACTTAAGACGGGCCTTGACATGTGCTGGATTAAGCAGGGGAACCTTCCGTGCCATGCATGATTTCAAACCATGACGTCTTAGTGTGTTACCAACAGTAACCTTGGAAACGGTGGTCCCAGCTCTTTTCAGGTCATTGACCAGCTCCTCCCGTGTAGTTCTGGGCTGATCTCTCACCTTTCTTAGGATCACTGAGACCCCACGAAGTGAGATCTTGCATGGAGCCCCAGTCCGAGGGAGATTGACAGTCATGTTTAGCTTCTTCCATTTTCTAATGATTGCTGCAACAGTGGACCTTTTTTCACCAAGCTGCTTGGACATGACTCCGTAGCCCTTTCCAGCCTTGTGGAGGTGGACAATTTTGTCTCTAGTGTCTTTGGGCAGCTCTTTGGTCTTGGCCTCGTTAGTAGTTGGATTCTTACTGATTGTATGGGGTGGACAGGTGTCTTTATGCAGCTAACGACCTCAAACAGGTGCATCTAATTTAGCATAATAAATGGAGTGGAGGTGGACATTTTGAAGGCAGACTAACAGGTCTTTGAGGGTCAGAATTCTAGCTGATAGACAGGTGTTCAAATACTTATTTGCAGCTGTATCATACAAATAAATAGTTAAAAAATCATACATTGTGATTTCTGGATTTTATTTTTTTGATTATGTCTCTCACAGTGGACATGCACCTACGATGACAATTTCAGACCCCTCCATGATTTCTAAGTGGGAGAACTTGCCAAATAGCAGGGTGTTCAAATACTTATTTTCCTCACTGTACCAACGACGTCCAGACAACCATTGTTTTTACAGCCATGAACTACATGACTTCCCCTCTACTTTCTCCTCTCACACGTCACATTCCACTGTTATGTCGGCATTTCAGTAGATTTACTAACCCACATTGTTGTGGAGACACAATAAAAATATAAACTAAATGCACACTTCCTGCTTTACTGCATTACGTCAATACTAAGTTACTCCTCTAGTAAACTAGTATTCAAATTAAATAAAACAATAAAGCATTGAGTCTATTTCACAAAGCATGCTGGGTCAACAAGTACTGTAATGGGACAACTACATTTAATCAATGATTTAATATATCCTTCTATAATATGCATGTATTGTTCATTCATATAATTATAGACAATGTCTTTCAGGGTGTATGACATCTGAATCTCTCTTTGTGTGTCCTCCCTGAAGGAGAAGACGACTGTTGGTCTTTCCATTTTTCCTCCAAGGACAAATGCCACAAAGTCTGAACAGAAACAGTTGTCCAGAGCTTTGTTATCATAGCAGGTCCCAGGCATTGGCGCCAGAGATCACATTCACTGTATAATCTTTGCTAGTGACCTCTAGAGCCATCGGCAGTTAGCAATAGTTGGCACTTAACAATAGAGACGGCAGATCTCATCCAGGATGAGCTCAACCTGCAGCTGGAGACCACCAAGTTCTACACAGACAGCATGTTGTTGTATTTGTAATTAGTCCAAATGATTTTACACATACGGCCACGATAGAATCCAACATACCGGCAGGTCCTCGTTAGCCACCTGCAGATACAACACAAACTAGACGTTTGAGCTCATTGAACCTGAAAAAGACTCAAGTAGAAGCCTGTGCTGCTTGTTTTTGTCTAACTTGTGCATGCACAGAATTAAACATAAAGCTAAAGACAAGGAAACAAAGACAAAAAAACTTAGCCAGGACACACTTACACTCTGTAATTGGAACGGTGACAACTTGTCCTCAATGGAAGTTTAGTTTGACAGCTTTGATGTTCAAACTCACCAACTCGCATATCATATCCGTGTTTGGATATAATATCTGTGTTGGCATGTTTCAACACGCCAACATGCATATCATATCCAATATCATATCCAATATCATATCTAATATCATATCCATGTTGGCCAGACAAAAGTCGTATATGTGTCCCTGCTGAACACATGACCGGTTGGAGGGGTTTCCAGCTGAGGTGAAGGAAGGTGGATTCTACACACACACACATAGACAATGATAAAACAAGCACTTTGAGGGTTTTAGGGTGGATGGGTCAAACAACACAGGACGTTCCCCCAGGAGACCGGGGTTCTGGTCCTATTTGTCACTAAAAAGTAATTTTTTAACCCCATCTCCCCATCCAGAACCCTAACTAAGTGTTTTTACTCTGCATAATGAAAAATGAGGCCAGAAGGGTATGCATAGGACCGAGTTGGCTCAGTTGGCGCACATATACAGTGAGGAAAATAAGTATTTGAACACCTGCTATTTTGCAAGTTCTCCCACTTAAAAATCATGGAGGGGTCTGAAATTGTAATCGTAGGTGCATGTCCACTGTGAGAGATATAATCTAAAAGAAATAATCCAGAAATCACAATGTATGATTTTTTAACTATTTATTTGTATGATACAGCTGAAAATAAGTATTTGAACACCTGAGAAAATCAATGTTAATATTTGATACAGTAGCCTTTGTTTGCAATTACAGAGGTCAAACGTTTCCGGTAGTTTTTCACCAGGTTTGACACACTGCAGAAGGGATTTTGGCCCACTCCTCCACACAGATCTTCTCTAGATCAGTCAGGTTTCTGGGCTGTTGCTGAGAAACACGGAGTTTGAGCTCCCTCCAAAGCATCTCTATTGGGTTTAGGTCTGGAGACTGGCTAGGCCACGCCAGAACCTTGATCTGCTTCTTACAGAGCCACTCCTTGGTTCTCCTGGCTGTGTGCTTCGGGTCATTGTCATGTTGGAAGACCCAGCCTCGACCCATCTTCAATGCTCTAACTGAGGGAAGGAGGTTGTTCCCCAAAATCTTGCAATACATGGCCCCGGTCATCCTCTCCTTAATACAGTGCAGTCGCCCTGTCCCATGTGCAGGAAAACACCCCCAAAGCATGATGCTACCCCCCCATGCTTCACAGTAGGGATGGTGTTCTTGGGATGGTACTCATCATTCTTCTTCCTCCAAACACGATTAGTGGAATTATGACCAAAAAGTTCTATTTTGGTCTCATCTGACCACATGACTTTCTTCCATGACTCCTCTGGATCATCCAAATTGTCATTGGCAAACTTAAAAACGGTGGTCCCAGCTCTTTTCAGTTCTAGTGTCTTTGGACAGCTCTTTGGTCTTGGCCATGTTAGTAGTTGGATTCTTACTGATTGTATGGGGTGGACAGGTGTCTTTATGCAGCTAACGACCTCAAACAGGTGCATCTAATTTAGGATAATAAATGGAGTGGAGGTGGACATTTTGAAGGCAGACTAACAGGTCTTTGAGGGTCAGAATTGTAGCTGATAGTCAGGTGTTCAAATACTTATTTGCAGCTGTATCATACAAATAAATAGTTAAAAAATCATACATTGTGATTTCTGGATATTTTTTTTAGATTATGTCTGTCACAGTGGACATGCACCTACGATGACAATTTCAGACCCCTCCATGATTTCTAAGTGGGAGAACTTGCCAAATAGCAGGGTGTTCAAATACTTATTTTCCTCACTGTACCAACGACGTCCAGACAACCATTGTTTTTACAGCCATGAACTACATGACTTCCCCTCTACTTTCTCTTCTCACACGTCACATTCCACTGTTATGTCGGCATTTCAGTAGATTTACTAACCCACATTGTTGTGGAGACACAATAAAAATATAAACTAAATGCACACTTCCTGCTTTACTGCATTACGTCAATACTAAGTTACTCCTCTAGTAAACTAGTATTCAAATTAAATAAAACAATAAAGCATTGAGTCTATTTCACAAAGCATGCTGGGTCAACAAGTACTGTAATGGGACAACTACATTTAATCAATTATTTAATATATCCTTCTACGCATGTATTGTTCATTCATATAATTATAGACAATGTCTTTCAGGGTGTATGACATCTGAATCTCTCTTTGTGTGTCTTCCCTGAAGGAGAAGACGACTGTTCGTCTTTCCATTTTTCCTCCACTGACAAATGCCACAAAGTCTGAACAGAAACAGTTGTCCAGAGCTTTGTTATCATAGCAGGTCCCAGGCATTGGCGCCAGAAATCACATTTGCTGTATAATCTTTGCTAGTGACCTCTAGAGGCATCGGCAGTTAGCAATAGTTGGCACTTAACAATAGAGACGGCAGATCTCATCCAGGATGAGCTCAACCTGCAGCTGGAGACCACCAAGTTCTACACAGACAGCATGTTGTTGTATTTGTAATTAGTCCAAATGATTTTACACATACGGCCACGATAGAATCCAACATACCGGCAGGTCCTCGTTAGCCACCTGCAGATACAACACAAACTAGACGTTTGAGCTCATTGAACCTGAAAAAGACTCAAGTAGAAGCCTGTGCTGCTTGTTTTTGTCTAATTTGTGCATGCACAGAATTAAACATAAAGCTAAAGACAAGGAAACAAAGACAAAAAAACTTCGCCAGGACACACTTACACTCTGTACCTGGAACAGTGACAACTTGTCCTCAATGGAAGTTTAGTTTGACAGCTTTGATGTTCAAACTCACCAACTCGCATATCATATCCGTGTTTGGATATAATATCTGTGTTGGCATGTTTCAACAGGCCAACATGGATATCATATCCAATATCATATCCAATATCATATCCAATATCATATCCATGTTGGCCAGACAAAAGTCGTATATATGTGTCCCTGCTGAACACATGACCGGTTGGAGGGGTTTCCAGCTGAGGTGAAGGAAGGTGGATTCTACACACACACACATAGACAATGATAAAACAAGCACTTTGAGGGTTTTAGGGTGGATGGGTCAAACAACACAAGACGTTCCCCCAGGAGACCGGGGTTCTGGTCCTATTTGTCACTGAAAAGTAATATTTTAACCCCATCTCCCCATCCAGAACCCTAACTAAGTGTTTTTACTCTGCATAATGAAAAATGAGGCCAGAAGGGTATGCATAGGACCGAGTTGGCTCAGTTGGCGCACATATACAGTGAGGAAAATAAGTATTTGAACACCTGCTATTTTGCAAGTTCTCCCACTTAAAAATCATGGAGGGGTCTGAAATTGTAATCGTAGGTGCATATCCACTGTGAGAGATATAATCTAAAAGAAATAATCCAGAAATCACAATGTATGATTTTTTAACTATTTATTTGTATGATACAGCTGAAAATAAGTATTTGAACAGCTGAGAAAATCAATGTTAATATTTGGTCCAGTAGCCTTTGTTTGCAGTTCCAGAGGTCAAACGTTTCCTGTAGTTCTTCACCAGGTTTGACACACTGCAGAAGGGATTTTGGCCCACTCCTCCACACAGATCTTCTCTAGATCAGTCAGGTTTCTGGGCTGTCGCTGAGAAACACGGAGTTTGAGCTCCCTCCAAAGATTCTCTATTGGGTTTAGGTCTGGAGACTGGCTAGGCCACGCCAGAACCTTGATCTGCTTCTTCCAGAGCCACTCCTTGGTTCTCCTGGCTGTGTGCTTCGGGTCATTGTCATGTTGGAAGACCCAGCCTCGACCCATCTTCAATGCTCTAACTGAGGGATGGAGGTTGTTCCCCAAAATCTCGCAATACATGGCCCGGTCCTCCTCTCCTTAATACAGTGCAGTCGCCCTGTCCCATGTGCAGAAAAACACCCCCAAAGCATGATGCTACCCCCCCATGCTTCACAGTAGGGATGGTGTTCTTGGGATGGTACTCATCATTCTTCTTCCTCCAAACACGATTAGTGGAATTATGACCAAAAAGTTCTATTTTGGTCTCATCTGAGACCACATGACTTTCTCCCATGACTCCTCTGGATCATCCAAATGGTCATTGGCAAACTTAACACGGGCCTTGACGTGCTGGTTTAAGCAGGGGAACCTTCCGTGCCATGCATGATTTCAAACCATGATGTCTTAGTGTATTACCAACAGTAACCTTGGAAACGGTGGTCCCAGCTCTTTTCAGGTCACTGACCAGCTCCTCCCGTGTAGTTCTGGGCTGATCTCTCACCTTTCTTAGGATCACTGAGACCCCACGAAGTGAGATCTTGCATGGAGCCCCAGTCCGAGGGAGATTGACAGTCATGTTTAGCTTCTTCCATTTTCTAATGATTGCTCCAACAGTGGACCTTTTTTCACCAAGCTGCTTGGACATGTCTCCGTAGCCCTTTCCAGCCTTGTGGAGGTGGACAATTTAGTCTCTAGTGTCTTTGGGCAGCTCTTTGGTCTTGGCCTCGTTAGTAGTTGGATTCTTACTGATTGTATGGGGTGGACAGGTGTCTTTATGCAGCTAACGACCTCAAACAGGTGCATCTAATTTAGGATAATAAATGGAGTGAAGGTGGACATTTTGAAGGCAGACTAACAGGTCTTTGAGGGTCAGAATTCTAGCTGATAGACAGGTGTTCAAAAATGTATTTGCAGCTGTATCATACAAATAAATAGTTAAAAAAATCATACATTGTGATTTCTGGATTTTTCTTTTTAGATAATGTCGCTCACAGTGGACATGCACCTACGATGACAATTTCAGACCCCTCCATGATTTCTAAGTGGGAGAACTTGCAAAATAGCAGGGTGTTCAAATACTTATTTTCCTCACTGTACGTAGAGTTTTATGCCTCTACCCAAAGGTCCAGGGTTCGAGTCCGACCTGGGACTATTTCCTGCATGTCGTCCCCCTCTCTCTCCCCTTTCTCACCTAGTTGTGCTGTCCATTAAAGGCAGAAACCCCCCCCAAAAATCTTTTAAACAGGGATATGCAGAGGCTCAAATACTGCCGAGGATGGGATAGCCTAACCTAAATTAGTTGGACGCCCCTGAGAATGACCCAAAAGGAAGAAAGATGCAAAAGAGCCCAACAATTACCATGAAGACACAAAACAACAGCAAAGAGACACAAATTGAATATTTGATAAAGTTGTTGTATATCACAATTACGACATAACTTGCAATAAATAAAAGTGTTATCAGTTCTTTTGCTTTCAGTATTCTGTTAAAATAACACAAATTGCTAGTTGAATTTAAAGCAATTCTTTTATTTAACAAATTGAACATTGAATTGAATATACAAGGCACAAATAAAAAGAGAATGACAGTTACATTTTAAATTGTAATTTTCTGTTGAAATTTTCTTTCGAATAACTAAATATCTCACAATGTGTTTGTTTTTAGACCATAATTGCCAAGTGTTGTGAAAGATATCCAAATCCTCCCATACACACAAAAACGGGGCTCCTTGGGTGTGAGCAGTTCACTGTGCTTCTGGATATCTGACTCTCTGAGCAACAGGCCACAACACGTCCGGAGAGGCCGCCACACATCCTCAACTCTGATCCTGAACACAGGAACGCCGCGAGGATGCATCCTCAGCCCCCCCCACACCCTTTTCACACACCACTGCTCCTGAATTCACGCCTCCAATTAAGGGTGTAGCAGACACTTAACATGTTAGCGCCCTCCGTCCCCACACTTGAAACACTTCTGATTTGAACGCAATATAAGTAGGCGTGTGTGCATGTTACTCAGATTGCGTCAGTTGATTGATAGACTCATATAGATAGATAGGCTAAAATAAAAAATATATATAATACACATGTACACATAAATATGGGGAGGAAAACTCATTTAAATATGCAATAATAAAGATCAATGTATATGATGGTATAAAATGTGCTTGAGGCCAACAGATTTGGACTATTACGGCCAAACCTTTCTCTGGGCAGGCATGCCCCAGACCCCCCTACACTAGTTAAATGTGCCCCAGACCCCCCTACACTAGTTAAATGTACGCAGGTCTCCCATTGGGCGAAATGCAGCAGTTAAGCTCTATGGAACGATTTATTTATGTGTTTTCATTAGTCATAAATAACAAATAGGCTAGTTGGAATCCATGATTTTGGAGAGACAAATGGAGAAGGATCTTTCATTAGAAATCCTCCTACTGGGCATCTGTATAGTACACCTGGTAGAGCGCGCACCCATATGCAGAGGCTCAGTCCTCAACGCAACAACCCTGGGTTTGACTCCGACCTGGGCCCTTTGCTGCATGTCATTCCCTCTTTCTCTCCCCTTCCATGTCTAAACCGTCATATATAATAAAGGCCTATCTGCCCCCCTAACTTCTTAAATTACAGCTATGCCCCCTAGTCCAATACCATTATCTACTATGCAGATAACACCACCGCAGTTGTCCTCATAACAGACGATGAAACAGCCAACAGAGAGGAGGTCCATCTGGCTCAGTGGTGTCACCATAACAACCAAGACCTCAACAACTAAGACCAAGGAGGTGATGATAGATTTCAGCAGGTCAAACCCTTCTAAAGACTAAAATAACTTGAATCTGTTTTCTTGCTGCTAACTTAACCCTTGTATGGTATTCAGGTCAAATTGACCCATTTCAAATTTTTACAAGAAGAAAAATGGTTCAAATTACATTTTTTCTACCTGAAAATCAACGGCCTTACCTTATTTTCTGTGATAAACATGTATTCCTGACTCAATTCAGAACATTATTCTGGATATGACACTTATGTTGTTTTCATAGAGGATTTAACATGAATTATAACCTTATGACAAAAAATGAACCCCACTTCCATTTTTAATTGTGTTCTAGTAGAGACTGATGCATTCCCTGAAACATATATGTTATCTCAACTGTTGAATTGAACTGAAATTGAGATAAAGACAATATTTGTTAGTAGATTATGAAGTAACATTTTATTTCAGAATGGTTTTTAAAACCCTAAATACGTCACAGGTCAGTTTGACCCGAGGGACTCGAGAGGGTCTTGACAGTGAAGACAACACAAAGGTTAACCCCTGTTTTAATGGCAGAGGTGGGTAGTAACGAGTTACATTTACTCCGTTACATTTACTTGAGTAAGTTTTTGAATAAATTGTACTTCTAGGAGTAGTTTTAAATCACTATACTTGTACTTGTACTTGAGTAGATTAGTGAAGAAGAAGCTGTACTCTTCCTCCGCTACATCAGGCTACAATGAGCTCCTTACTTTTCTTTTTACCTCTTTGGTATTCTACGCGTCATCGTTTCTACCCCAGCGTACGTCTCATTTTAATGTTTTATTTTGACAGAGAGAGAGAGACTTCCGCTAAAGGCTCTACCACGTGACTGTGTTTCACCAATCAAACGTCTTGTCACGCGACCATACTCGATCTCAGCGGCGGCCGCGGGACGTGTTAGCTTGACAGTCGTAGCAAAACAAATGTTAGAATCAACCGTCGGCAATGCAGACACAGACGAGGAGGAACCCCCCCCCCCCGGCCTCATAATGAAAGCATGTTTACCTTTTAATAAAAGTACAGCAGCTACATTATGCGGTGCCTTCTGTGTCGACCAAAACAAACGGACATTTCAGCATTCAAAAACTCAACATCTAACTTGAGAAAACATGTAGCAGTTATTTTTGTTTTTGCTGTGGATAGGCGAATGTTTGTCTTTTACACATGTTTTGAACATATACAGTGGGTACGGAAAGTATTCAGACCCCTTTAAATTTTTCACTCTTTGTTTCATTGCAGGCATTTTCCAAAAATCAAAAAAGTTCATTTTATTTCTCAGTAATGTACACTCAGCACCCCATCTTGGACAGAAAAAAACAGAAATGTAGAAATTTTTGCAAATTTATTAAAAAACAAAAACTGAAATATCACATGGTCATAAGTATTCAGACCCTTTGTTCAGTATTTAGTAGAAGCACCCTTTTGATCTAATACAGCCATGAGTCGTTTTGGGAAAGATGCAACAAGTTTTTCACATCTGGATTTGGGTATCCTCTGCCATTCCTCCTTGCAGATCCTCTCCAGTTCTGTCAGGTTGGATGGTAAACGTTGGTGGACAGTCATTTTCAGGTCTCTCCAGAGATGCTCAATTGGGTTTAAGTCAGGGCTCTGGCTGGGCCATTCAAGAACAGCCACGGAGTTGTTGTGAAGCCACTCCTTCGTTATTTTAGCGGTGTGCTTAGGGTCATTGTCTTGTTGGAAGGTAAACCTTCGGCCCAGTCTGAGGTCCAGAGCACTCTGGAAAAGGTTTTCGTCCAGGATATCCCTGTACTTGGCCGCATTCATCTTTCCCTCGATTGCAACCCGTCGTCCTGTCCCTGCAGCTGAAAAACACCCCCACAGCATGATGCTGCCACCACCATGCTTCACTGTTGGGACTGTATTGGACAGGTGATGAGCAGTGCCTGGTTTTCTCCACACATACCGCTTAGAATTAAGGCCAAAAAGTTCTATCTTGGTCTCATCAGACCAGAGGATTTTATTTATCACCATCTTGGAGTCCTTCAGGTGTTTTTTAGCAAACTCCATGCGGGCTTTCATGTGTCTTGCACTGAGGAGAGGCTTCCTTCGGGCCACTCTGCCATAAAGCCCCGACTGGTGGATTGCTGCAGTGATGGTTGACTTACTACAACTTTCTCCCATCTCCCGACTGCATCTCTGGAGCTTAGCCACAGTGACCATTGGGTTCTTCTTTGCCTCTCTCACCAAGGCTCTTCTCCCCCGATAGCTCAGTTTGGCCGGACGGCCAGCTCTAGGAAGGGTTCTGGTCGTCCCAAACGTCTTCCATTTGAGGATTATGGAGGCCACTGTGCTCTTAGGAACCTTAAGTGCAGCAGAAATTTTTTTGTAACCTTGACCAGATCTGTGCCTTGCCACAATTCTGTCTCTGAGCTCCTCAGGCAGTTCCTTTGACCTCATGATTGTCATTTGCTCTGACATGCACTGTGAGCTGTAAGGTCTTATATAGACAGGTGTGTGGCTTTCCTAATCAAGTCCAATCAGTATAATCAAACACAGCTGGACTCCAATGAAGGTGTAGAACCATCTCAAGGATGATCAGAAGAAATAGACAGCACCTGAGTTACATATGAGGGTCACGGCAAAGGGTCTGAATACTTATGACCATGTGATATTTCAGTTTTTGTTTTTTAATAAATTTGCAAAAATTTCTACATTTCTGTTTTTTTCTGTCCAAGATGGGGTGCTGAGTGTACATTACTGAGAAATAAAATGAACTTTTTTGATTTTTGGAAAATGGCTGCAATGAAACAAAGAGTGAAAAATTTAAAGGGGTCTGAATACTTTCCGTACCCACTGTATATATATATATATATATATATATAGTATCCATTAAAATTTGATGTTTAAGTCTCTTCACTTAAGCTATTTTGTAATTAATAAATTAATTTTAATTTATTCTATTGATTGGATGAACTATAATTTGCCTAAAGATGATTATTTAGTATTTTTGTCTGTCTGGTTGATGCTTGTGTTAAGAAATAAATCAGACGTTACTCAACAGTTACTCACTACTTGAGTAGTTTTTTCATCAAGTATTTTTTTACTCTTACTCAAGTAATTATTTGGATGACTACTTTTACTTTTACTTGAGTCATATTATTGTGAAGTAACAGTACTTTTACTTGAGTACAATTTTTGGCTCCTCAACCCACCTCTGATTAATGGGTTTAAAAAAACATTTTAAGATTAGTGAAATAGTAAAACAAGTTGGGGTATAGCTTTCTAGTTGCCTTTGTGTTCTGTTTCCTTTAGCGTGAAAAAGATGAATAAATAATGACATACTTTGTTCTATTTATTACATTTTGTGTTCACACTGATGAAAAGCAATAAACATCTATCTTATTTACGCAAGTTGATATCGCAATGACGATATAAAAAACGATATATTGTGCAGCTGTATTAGTCTTAAGACCTAAAAAAGAGCTAAAAGAGACACAATACAACAGCAGAGAGACAAAATTACCTCAAACTGAAAATGACAAAAATACAAAGACTGCCACAAAACCATCATCTTGTTTTTTGGAGTGTAGTCAGTTTGTTTCTGTCACACCATCGGTTTGGTCTGAGAAGAGATTTACCTTTAATGTGTTCCTGTGGGGGAAAAAGATCAATAAATAATGATCATAAAGTTGTATTGGACATCAGGGGACTCCAGGTTGTGTGTGACAGAGTTGATCCACTGAGATCATAGGCGTAGATTTCGGGGGGGGGGGGGGGGAGTTCAGGGGTATGTCCCGTCCCCCCAACATATAGAAGACGTAGATTTGTCTCCCTCAAAAGATATGAAAGCACCCACTCCTCAGACGAAGTAAAAATAACCATTGAGGGGCTCAAAACATGTTCGGAAAACAATAACTGTGACTACTTGCAGCATCGGGGGGGGGGGGGGGAATGAAGGGAAAAATAAAGATAGATTTATGTAGATTTAAACTTTGGAGATTCTTGATTTAACAAGGTCTCATTTCTCTATTTCTCTGAACCTGCTGTTAATATATAAATAAATATTTTTATTATTTTTATTCTCTAACAGATACGTTGTTAAGATGGACATGATTCCTAAAAATACATCCTGAAACGTGGGATGTTTTGAATATGGAGAAAGTTTTGAACAATAAAAGGAGAAAAATCTCTTCCTTTGCAGAATGCAGACAATGAAGGGTTTGACAGACAATATTTTGTGAAGGATGACCCCCGCCCCCCCACTGATAATGTGTCCCCCCCATCAATGATGAAACCAAACCCAGGTGGTTGACTGAAAGGCAGAACCATCGTGACATCCAGAGGTTCAGCAGCTGGGTCTCTAAAACAACATGTCTGCCCTCTGCTGGAGACCCTGAGCTAACACATCACTGTCTGGCTGCTCTGTGTGTGTGTGTGTGTACCAGGTTTTACTACATTTGTGGGGACCAAATACTGGAAATACAGTATACTTATGGGGTCCTGACAGCTTTGTGGGGACAAAATGCTGGTCCCCATAACGTTAAAGGGCTGTTTGAGGGTTAAGACTTGGTTTTAAGATCAGGGTTAGGGTTAGGCATTTAGATTTGATGGTTAAGGTTAGGGTAAGGGGCTAGGGAATGCATTAGGTCAATGACTGGTCCCCATAAAGATAGTGAAACACGATTGTGTGTGTGTGTGTGTGACGGACTAGTGACATGGAACACACTTACACAGTTTATAAAGGGACATGTAATCTGGTACAGTTAACTGTGAACATGTTCATGATTACATTGGGAGTTAGATGTGAATATTTTCTGTAAAAGGCTCGGCCATATGTTGAATAATATTCATTTAGTTCCTTTGCATGTTTTCATGTGCATAATGTCTTCTTTTGCCATTTCCAGCCACAGCCGTTCAGTAACGTTAGACGCTTTTATTCTGATAGGATTGGACAGTTAAATCGCCTCCAGCTGTCTGAGAGTTCACACTATATGGCTGCATATAAACACGTGCTCCAGTACTGGAAATATAAAACAAAAATCTGAAAAGAGCTCTAACATAACCGTGCAATGCAAAGAAGGTTTGCCAGCTGTCAAACAGCTGATGACCAACCTCAGGAAACATCTGCAGGAAGGTAAGTTAAGTTACTGCCCACTTCCGGTTGGAACATCAGCCATGACGGTCGCACAGTAGAGAGCTCCCGATAGAACCCGCGAAATTCGATCAAAAGCCCCTTTCATATCGATCATATAGCAAGAATTTATTTTAAAGATCGGGGCGACTCTCCACCGTAAACCCTCAATTTGTTTCTGATGCGTATCGAGTAGTGAAATACAGTTTTATCCTCGACGGTCAAGGCTAACTAGAAGATGGCGGACTCAGAGATTCTGCAAGAATTGAGGCAATTCCGCCAGGCGAATAGACAGCAGTTTGAGGAACTAAGAAGTGAGATATCAGGTCTTAACAACAGACTGGTTGAGGCGGAAAACCGGATCGAAAAGACCGAAGAACGGATACAAACCTCAGAAGAGGCAGCGCTGGAGATCCTAAAGCTACACATAAGGTTAGAGGAGAAGCTAACAGAAATGGAGAGCCACAGCAGGCGCGATAATCTAAGGATCTATGGGGTAGCCGAAAATACCGAAAAGGACTCCAGTGACATGCCGTCTTTTGTGGACAAACTTCTTCGCAAGGGCCTTCAACTGTCTGACGAAATGCCTGATCTGCAAATTCAGAGGGCGCATCGCTCTCTAGGCCCACAGCCGGCAGCTGGTGCACCGCCTCGCTCTAGTGTGGTCAAGTTTTTGAGCTTCAAGGTGAAGGAGATGCTACTGCATAAAGCGTGGGGGACGAGAGGATTCAAATGGAAAGATAATCAGGTAAACCTCGATCATGATTATCCGCCATCGATCATCGCGAAACGGAAGGAGTATGTCGACGTCCGGAGGGTCCTGAAAGCTAACAATGTGAAGTTTCAAACGCTATTCCCCGCTAGGCTACGAGTGATGCACGAGGATGGAACCAGAGTATATGACTCGCCAACTGAAGCAGTCAAAGACCTTGTGAAAAGAGGTTACGTGGTCGCGACAATGCCAGCACCGCCACCGGCATCTTTGATCGAACGAATAAAACAGCTGTCCTGGACCCGAGTGAATCGGCACCCCAAGAAAGCTACACGCGACCCCACTCGAGACATCAGCTACATGGATAAGTTTCGCCCATTACGGAGGAACACCCCGGGCACGACAACGGATTAAATCGATAGCGACGCGGTAACCCTCCAAGCGATCTCAGTTAATATTAAGTCACGGTGGTGAAAGAATTGTGTTGTCTGAATAAATGGGTTACGGAGGTAGAGCTCTCAAAATGCTGTGAGCCAATAAGGACCCCCCTTCACTGAATCTCAGCCGAAGGGTTTTGCCTTAGAGCACCCCCGGGGGATCTTAGGGTCTGAAGCGAAGACCCCCACATAGGAAGTCACCCTTCTGTTATTTTGGTAAACTTTATGCCGTTCTGTCTGTTCATTTTTGGAATTTATTTTTTCCGTTACACCCTGCTGTTCTGTGCAGGGAAGGGAAGAGCACCATGTCCATTTGTTTGGTTAACTACTGATTTGGTCACATGTTTAATAGATCTACAAAGCTTGTATCACATAACATAAATGGCATACTTAACCCAGTTAAGAGGTCAAACATGTTAACTCTACTGAAAAGGGACAAGGTCCAGATAGCATATATACAAGAATCCCACCTTAGTGATAGTGAACATGCTAAATTAAATAAAATGGGTTACACAAAAGTATATTTCTCTTCACATAAATCAGGTAGACGTAGAGGAGTGGCGATTTTGGTGTGTAATGCACTAAATTTCGAATTCATATCTGAACATAAAGATGTAGAAGGGAGGTACAGTATATTATGGTAATTGGCAAAATTGAGGGAACCTTGGTGAGTCTGTTCAATGTTTATATTCCACCAGGAAGTGATTGGTCATTCTACAAACATTTACTTGAAACAATGACAACAAAAAGTCAGGGAGTGTTAATATGTGGGGGAGATTTTAACATTCGACTGAATCCGAAAAAAGACAGTTCAAGTGGCAAACCCGATATGAAAAAACTATATAAGAAAGTAAATAATTTCATGAAGGACGTAGGAATAGTAGACGTATGGAGAGAATTGAACCCGACAGGGCAGGACTATACTTACTATTCTGGGGCACACAATGTTTACTCCAGAACAGACTTAATTCTGATGTTCAAAAACGATATGTTTTGAACGATGAACTGCGACATAGGAGTAAGTGCACTCTCAGATCACAATCCGGTATATTTGTCACTTAATCTTAATGGTAAAATAAAGTCTACCCTATGGAAATTAAATAATAATATTCTGAAAGACTTTGAAATTAGGAATAAATTGAAGCTCGAAATTGAATCCTATCTGGAGTATAATGACAACAATGCAATCTCACCAGGTATATTATGGGATGCTTTAAAAGCAGTGCTACGTGGGAAAATTATTGCAATTTCTTCTAATGTAAAGAAAATGAAAAAACAAAAGTTACTAGACCTCGAGAATAAACTTAAAGAATTACAGAAAGAGCATTCATCTTCCCCACAGGACTCGGTAAAAGCAAAAATATTCAAAATAAAGGGAGATAAATGAAATAAACACACAGGATATTCAGAAAAAACTTCTTTTTACAAAACAACAATATTACGATACTGGAGGGAAAGCGCTTAAACTTCTGTCATATAGATTAAGGAAACAACAGGCGGAGAGAACAATTTTCAAAATGAAACACCCTCAAACAAGCCAAATCGAAACTAACCTGGAAAAAATACAACAATGTTTTGAAGAGTACTAACGGTCACTATATTCTCAACCACAATTAAGAAGTGCAACTGAAATTGATCCTTTTTTATCTTCACTAAATTTGCCTAAAGTCACAAATGATCAGAACGAGAAACTAATCTCCAAAATTTCGAAGGAAGAAATTATATCCGCAATTAAGAGATTAAGAAATGGAAAAGCCCCCGGAGCAGATGGATTCACTTCAGAGTGGTATAAACTCATGCAATATCATTTGGCGCCGACATTAATGAAAGCATTTAACGGGGTGCTCGAAACGAAGGCTATTCCCCCTTCATGGAGAGAAGATATTATTTCAATTATCCCCAAAGAAAATAAAGACAAACTTGTATGTGGTAATTATCGCCCCATAAGCGTATTTAATATCGACTACAAATTATTTACTTCTATATTATGTAAACGCCTCGCGATAGTGTTACCTGAACTTATACACAAGGACCAGACAGGCTTCATTCGACAGAGGCAGACGCATGACAATATTAGGAAAGCCCTTCTGATAATGAATCATGCCAGGCAATGCAAATTAGAAACTCTTATAATAAGTTTGGATGCCGAAAAAGCGTTCGATTCAGTACGTTGGACTTTTTTATATAAAGTAATGGAAGCATTCGGGTTTCACTCTGACTTGATTGGGACTTTTCCGCACTGTACAACAAACCTACTGCCAGAATAAAAATAAACGGAGACCTGTCTAAATCTATTAAATTAGAAAGAGGAACCCGCCAGGGCTGTGCTGCATCGCCTCTACTTTTCTCTTCATTTATTGAGCCCTTAGCGCAGTGGATTAGACAGAGCACAGAAATTCAAGGGGTTTCTTTAAAATCAGGCGAACAAAAATTGGCTTTATTTGCTGACGACATACTAATATTCTTGACAGATCCCACTCAATCACTTCCTAAATTAATGAAAACATTGGAAGATTATGGCTCTTTCTCAGGCTATAAAATCAATGTTAATAAAACTCAGGTTTTAAAGCTGAATTATAATCCGTCCACAAAGATCAAAAAGACATATAAATGGAAATGGGAATCAAATAACATTAAATATTTGGGAGCTGTTCTGACAGTAGATCCATCTAAATTGTTTGATGCTAACTATGCGCCTCTAATATCAAAAATTAAATCAGATTTACAAAGGTGGAATAATGTCCCATTTTTGAGTTTACACTCTCGAGTAGATTCAATTAGAATGAATATCCTCCCTCGTTTCTTGTACCTCTTTCAATGTCTTCCAATCTGGATAACTCAAAAACATTTTGATGAATGGGATAACATAGATAGTGGCAAAATATATTTGGCAAAATAAAAAGGGTAGGATAAAATATCAAACACTGCAGTTGATGAAGGAGAAAGGGGGGCTAGGCCTTCCCTGCCTCAGGGATTATTATTATGCTGCACAAACGAGACCTTTAATCTGCTTATATTCACCCACTTATTTGGCAGGTTGGAAAGAGGTTGAAATGTCTATTCTGAAGGATATACCCATTATGGCCCTTTTAAATGACAAAAAACTTCAAATGAATAGCAATATAACTGAAGATGTTATGTATGGATCTCTCTTGAACTCCTGGAACAGAATACTGCAAATATGCAACTTAAAAAAAGGGTCTAGAATTTTAAGGTGGTGTGCATATGATTCTGACTTCAAACCAAATGCCCTGGATGGAAGATTTAAATGCTGGGTCTCAAAGGGAATTACAACCTATTACTCGTTTATACACAAGGGAACATTTATGAGTTTTGAATTCTTACAGAACAAATACGGTCTGGGTCAAGACGATTTCTATAGATACTTACAGGTTAGGCATTATTTTGAACAAAATATAAAACTATTATTGGGAAAAAACAACTGATTCCTTTTATCATTAATTACATCCTTTTCCCTAAATGGGTTGGTTTCCAGGTTGTACAGAGACATCCAGCATGGGAAAAAACCCAGAACAGAGTACGTTAAGAGGAGATGGGAAGTGGAAAGTAAGATACAAATTTCAAATGAAAGCTGGGTGAATATATGTAGAGTACAATGGAACACTACTAGCTCGAACACCTGGCGTGAGTTTGGTTGGAAGAATATAATTAGGTTTTTTATCACACCTATTCAAAAGCGACATCTAGATGGTGGTGACGCATGCTGGAGGCTCTGTGGTTTCTCGGGAGCTGGCCACTTTCATATTTTCTGGGACTGCCCACGGTTAAGCCCTTATTGGTCACAAATATGTGAACATATTAATCATATATTTGGTAGTAAATTACCGTGCAACTTTGAAAATGTGTATTTGGGCAACGCTGATGTTAATAAATGGAGAAATAAGGACAAGAGGTTACTGTGGGTACTGCTGGCAGCGAGTAAAAAAGCCATAACCAGAAAATGGTTAAAACCGGACCTCCCAACCATCGAAGAGTGGATCAACATAGTCCAGGAAATCTACATTATGGAAAGGCTCTCATTCACTCTCAGGAATCAAAGGGACATGTTTTACAAAATATGGTCAAAGTGGTCTGAGTATGTCAAGCCCATAATATCGGACTTTGTATGAATGTTACAGTTTTACGTGTGTGTGTGTATATGTGTGTGTGTGTGTGTGTGAATCAATGTTTTGATCACCAATCAATATAATGGTAAGTCGAGCTGTAGTTGAGTTGCATGTGAAAGACGGTCTGCTGATGTTCCCACGGCAACGAGACTGTGCTAGCGTTAATCTGATGAACATGTCAGAAACCACAGTCCTACAATCTGTTGTGTGTCTGAACTGATGCTCTTATCAGAGCATCAGTTCAGAGACATTCAGTTCAGAGCATCAGTTCAGATACGTTCAGCTCATAGACGTCCCCATCCGTCCACAGAGTAGACACGTCGTCTTTAATGGAGATGTCAGAGACACAGAGACACACAATCACACTCTTTCTACTTTAGTTCTGTCAAACTTCATCCTGAGTGTGTGTGTGTGTGTGTGTGAATGTGTGTGTGTGAGTGTCTGTGTGTGTGTCTGTGTCTGTGTGTGTGTATGTGTGTGTGTCTCTATGTGTGTGTGTATGTGTGTGTGCGTCTGTGTATGTATGTGTGTGTCTCTAAGTGTATGTTTGTGTGTCTCTGTGTGTTTATTGATCCCCCCCCCATTCTGGATCTTCTTTGATAACTGTTAACCCTTGCGTTGTCTTCCCGTTAACCATGAACTTGTCCTTCCAGGTCAAAATAGAAAATTAACATTATTTTGTTCTTTTTCACGATGGTGTTTCTGATTTATTTGTCACTGTTTCCGATGATTTTGTCGGTTTTTCTGATTTATTTTGTCACAGATATCTGTGTGTGTGTCTCTGTGTGTGTCTCTGTGTGTGTGTGTCTCTGTGTGTTTGTGTCTCTGTGTGTGTCTCTGTGTGTGTGTGTGTGTCTCTGTGTGTTTGTGTGTCTCTGTGCATGTCTATGTGTCTGTGTGTATGTGTGTGTGTGTCTCTAAGTGTATGTTTGTGTGTCTCTGTGTGTGTGTCTCTGTGTGTTTGTGTGTCTCTGTGTGTGTCTCTGTATGTGTGTGTCTCTGTGTGTGTCTCTGTGTGTTTGTGTCTCTGTGTGTGTCTCTGTGTGTGTGTGTGTCTCTGTGTGTTTGTGTGTCTCTGTGCATGTCTATGTGTCTCTGTGTGTGTCTGTGTTTGTGTATTTGTATGTGTGTATGTGTGTGTGTGTTTCTCTGTGTGTGTGTGTGTCTGTTTGTGTGTGTGTGTCTCTCTGTGTGTGTCTCTCTCCGTTTGTCTCTATGTGTGTCTCTCTCCGTGTGTCTCTGTGTGTCTCTGTGTGTGTCTCTGTGCGTTTGTGTCTGTGTGTGTAAACACATAAAGTCATAATATGAGAGGACGTGTGCTGGATGGGAGCAATGTCTGGCCAGGGAGGCTGCAACAGCATACAACCAAGATGGTTACCAGTCTAAAACTACAACACCCAGGTCAGTGGCAGTGAGAGCCAGCTGCCAGCAATCCAGCAGGTGACTGGTTTAACGAGGCAGAGCCCATGACAGATATGAAATGCTTTTATTTAGTTGTCTCGTTTACACACAAGACAAGAGAAGGAGTGTATGGGTCCAACAGGTGAGACGTTGTATGACCGGGTTCATTCAGCACTCACATTACATCAGACTACATGACATGTATCCAGTAAAGCTCTGCCTCTTCCTGTATGCTGATCCAAACTGAGGACATAGCATGTGATGATCAGAGCAGAGAGCAGACAGACGGGAAGACGGACACAGAGAGACCACGTCCACCTGGACATGGATCACCTGCTGCTGCTGCTGCTACTGCTGCTGCTGCTGCTGTGGAGCTCAGGTACCACTCTGCTTTAACCCTCATGTTGTTCTCGGGTCAAATTGAACCCTTTTCCTATATCAATGTTGTTTTTAATTCCCCAAAATAACATGATTGATTCCACACAACGCTCTTTGGCAAGTACAAATCTCTACTTTCATTAATTCTAGGGTGTAATTAGAAAAAATGACAAAAACATCGGACAAAGTGACAAATAAATCAGAAAACCAACAAAAACATCGGAAAAAGTGACAAATACATCAGAAAAACTGACAAAAACTTTGGAAAATGTGACAAATAAATCAGAAAACCAACAAAAACATTGGAAAAAGTGACAAATAAATCAGAAAAACTGACAAAAACTTTGGAAAAAGTGACAAATAAATCAGAAAACCAACAAAAACATTGGAAAAAGTGACAAATAAATCAGAAACAACATCGGAAAAGAACAAAATAATGTTAATTTTCTATTTTGACCTGGAAGGACAAGTTCATGGTTAACGGGAAGACAACGCAAGGGTTAACAGTTAACAGAGAAGATCCAGAATGGGGGGGGGGGGGGGGGGGGAATCAATAAAGCATAGTACTGCAATAGTTTCAGTGGCAATACTGTATCGGTATGGATCTGTTATTCAGTGTGCCGATGTGCAATCGGCACAATGACTATTATTGCCCATACTTATTATTAGTCCGCCTGTTTTTCGTTGCACTACTAGTCCCAAAGCGTTGCCAACACGCGCACACACAATACATCGAAACGTGGGTAATGATCGGGAATAGTGTGCTATGACTTTTCTAAGAGATTTGCCGCGTGGTTTTACCGAAATCGGCAAAAATACGGCAAAAAATGTCCCATAGACATGAATGGGAAATGTTCGGGAAATCGCTCAACATCGCTCAAAACCCCCCCTCTTTGGGACCGTGCTGTATCGCCATACTTTAACGTAGAAACATGATTAAAAGTTTAAACCGAAGACAAGACTTTGTCGTTTATTGGGTTGAATGGGCGTTCAGATATCAAGCACGGTTTCTCCCAAATCCCAGTTTACGTATCGTCCCGTTTTCAGACCGTCTCAGATTTTCCAATGTGTGTGTATGTGGCGGAATGTTCAGAGTTAGAGTGGGGGACAGAGTGGTGGGCTTCGGTACGGATCTCTGGAAGTTTCTCAAACAAATTTCTCTCTCTCCTCCAGTTTTCAGTCTTCAGACTTCATTATTGGTGAAAATGTAGGGAATCTTGTTCCGGTTGCAGACATGTAACTATGGAGTCTATCGGACTTAAATTGTTGGCTGTGATCTACCAACTGTCGATACAAACTATGAAAAAACCATACCGCTGGAGTACGATTCAGTGATTTCTTCCCCAAACAAATTTCTCTCTCTCCTCCAGTTTTACCTCTTTAGACTTCATAGTTGGTCAAAATGTAGGGAATCTTGTTCCGGTCGCAGACATGTAACTATGGAGTCTATCGGACTAATACTTTTCGCGCTAGGTTCACCAACTGCTTACAGGTTACATAAAAAAAAAGTATCTGGCCCCTTCTCTGAGGAAATCACCATAGCAACAAGTTTTGTTACTGAGAGGACAGAGGGAGGGACTGCAGCACGACAGAGACAGACACACACACAGAGAGACACACAACACACACACACCACACACACCCACATACACCACACACACACACTCAGACACAGACACACCTATCATGACACTGTTCCCTGGAGTCCGTGTTGACCAACTGACTCCTAACTGCTGTTTCCAATGTGTGTGTATGTGGATGTGCACCCAGTAGCAGGCACACTGATAAAATTTCTGCGGAATTTTCTAGTTATTATATATTATATATGTGTTGGTCAGTTTGGCCCATTTTGCAGCAATAACATTGAATTGAGATGAACAAACAGAGAAATGTTTCTTTTTAGATGAAACAGATGTTGATAAGTTTCCTTTTGGGGACGTCATTTGAAATTGGGAAAAATTAGAAGTGGGAAAAAAGGTTATAAATTGCAGTATATCGCAGAGTATTGCAATAGGTTTAAAATCTCAATTTCGTATTGTGGCGTAAGTATTGGGATGATTTCGTATCGGGAGGTGTCTGGTGAATCCCCCCTAATCCAGAATGGGGGGGGGGGGGTAATATTTATATTATATATTAAATGTGTTTAAGTCTCTGTGAAATTCTGCATAGTGACATTCTGTCGCCCTGCTGATAATCAGTTATCATCCGCGTGGTTTTTATCGATAAAAGGGAAATTCTGCAGAGTTTCGCGGTGACCCCCCCCCCCCCCCACACACCACATCATGTGATCAGTGCTGCTGAGTGTGAGTTGACCAGGTTGATATCTGTGTTTCCTGTTCTCCCTCCTGCAGCTGCATCTCAGCTGATTGTTAGCTGCATGCTAATGCTAACTCAGCACTTCCTGCTGCTGCTTCACATTAAAATAACCTCAAATGGACAAACACAGGAGGCTTTTATTGTAAAGTAGTTACAGGAAACAGTCTGGTCTAAACACGTCTTTAGTTTGTTCGGCTGTGTGTGTGTGTGTGTGTGTGTGTGTGTGTGTGTGCGTGTGTGGTATGTATAGTGTATGTATGGTATGTATATTGTGTGTGTGGTATGTATAGTGTGTGTGTTTGTGTGTATAGTGTGTGTGTGTGTGATGTGTATAGTGTGTGTGTGTGATATGTATAGTGTGTGTCTGTGTGATATGTATAGTGTGTGTGTGTGTAATATGTATAGTGTGTGTGTGTCTTATGTATAGTGTGTGTGTGTTATGTATAGTGTGTGTGTGGTATGTATAGTGTGTGTGTGTGTTATGCATTTTGTGTGTGTATAGTGTGTGTGTGTCTGTAATATGTATAGTGTGTGTGTGTGTGTGTGATATGTATAGTGAGTGAGTGTGGTATGTATATTGTGTGTGTGTGTGTGTGGTATGTATAGTGTGTCTGTAATATGAATAATGTGTGTGTTGTATGTATAATGTGTGTGTGTTATATGTATAGTGTGTTTGTTATGTATAGTGTGTGTTTTTGTGTATGTAAATGTGTGGTATGAATAGTGTGTAATCATGTGACGTGAGGATAGTCTCCTGACAGAGAGTCAAACTGTGGCTCTGCTGTTTCTGTAGAGAGAGAAGAGTCCTCATACAGATCTGTTTGGCGGATCAGGTCTGACTGTGTTGAGTCTGGATCTGCTCTGAGGAAGTGTGCAACATCATTTTCCACTTCCTCTTCCTCTGTCTCCATCCTTAATCTCACCTGCTCAGGTAAGCCCGTCCCCGTGGTGGGATAACTTACAGCTGTAATTTTGTAACGTTAAATGAAGTTAGCAAACAGCAGTAAAACCCAGAGCAGAGCTAGACCCTGACCTCATGGCAGTGGAAGTTACACGTTAGATAGTCTATATTCTTGACGTTCCACTTCCAGGACTGCTCCGGTGCTGCAGGACATTCAGCTGGAGGCATGTATCTTCTGTTTCCTTCCTCTTTCTTTCTGTTTGAATTTAAACTACAGTGGATTTCTGAGGACTATGGTGACCTGGTCCTCAGGTCTCTGCAGGGTAAATCCAGACAGCTAGCTAGACTATCTGTCCAATCTGAGGACTATGGTGACCTGGTCCTCAGATCTCTGCAGGGTAAATCCAGACAGCTAGCTAGACTATCTGTCCAATCGGAGTCTCTGTTGACGACTAAAACTACTTCTGAAAGTACACACGTTCCACCAAAACAACTTCCTTCCTGAGACTATTTAGCAGCGGCACCGTCCTGCGCTTAGCCCCGCCCACGATGATTGTGATTGGTTTAAAGAAATGCCAATAAACCAGAGCACATTGTTCTCCCATCCAGAAATGTTGTGTGGACTAACAGACCTTCCTCTGCAGCGTTGTAGAAGGTCTAAGACTACATTTAACCTGACGGTTATATATTATGCATTTATTCTGAAGGTCAAATCAGCTTCCTGTGTTTTCCTAATCAACTTGACAGCAGATTTCTGACACACAACAGGAAGTTAATTCCGCCACACCGGACAGGAACACATAACAAGACATGGGACAGGGTATTTTATTTTTCATGGGTCAATCTCACATGAAGAAGAAGGGAAATCCTACGAGCCAATCACGCGCGCCCTTTAAGTCCTAAATCAAGACAGACGGGTCCAGAGTCCAGAGTAAAAATCCAACAACTCCCAAATCAGGAAAAACAAGTCCTAAGGCGACGTTTGTATTTACGTTGCAATATTTTAACATTTTAAGTGGAGTATTGAGCCAAAAGTGTTTTTATCTCCAGTAGAAGAAGAACTAATCTCAGTTAAAGCCCCCAAACCTCATCTCTACATCCTGGTATACTGGACATAGACAGGAGGCAGTTACCATGGTAACCTCATGTCTCATCACCATCCTGGTATGCTGGACATAAACAGGAGGCAGCGCGGAGACTCCGCCCCCTGCTGGTAGTTACCATGGTAACGTTAGTAGCTTTTGTCTCAAAGAACGAGACGTTGTGACCGATAAGAACCAATCAGGAAGAGGAACGATGGCGTCGGTGTCGGCGTGTCAAAGGTCTCCGGTTGGAGCCGTTAAGACGGCAACACAACCAGAGCAGGGGGAATGAGAGGGGGACACGCCAGAGCAGGGGGAATGAGAGGGGGACACACCAGAGCAGGGGGAATGAGAGGGGGAACGAGAGGGGGAACACCAGAGCAGGGGGAATGAGAGGGGGAAACACCAGAGCAGGGGGAATGAGAGGGGGAAATGCCAGAGCAGGGGGAATGAGAGGGGGAATTGCCAGAGCAGGGAGAATGAGAGGGGGAAATGCCAGAGCAGGGGGAATGAGAGGGGGAAACACCAGAGCAGGGGGAATGAGAGGGGGAAATGCCAGAGCAGGGGGAATGAGAGGGGGAAACACCAGAGCAGGGGGAATGAGAGGGGGAAATGCCAAAGCAGGGGGAATGAGAGGGGGAAACACCAGAGCAGGGGGAATGAGAGGGGGACACACCAGAGCAGGGGGAATGAGAGGGGGGAACACCAGAGCAGGGGGAATGAGAAGGGGAACACCAGAGCAGGGGGAATGAGAGGGGGGACACCAGAGCAGGGGGAATGAGAGGGGGGACACCAGAGCAGGGGGAATGAGAGGGGGAACACCAGAGCAGGGGGAATGAGAGGGGGAACACCAGAGCAGGGGGAATGAGAGGGGGGACACCAGAGCAGGGGGAATGAGAGGGGGGACACCAGAGCAGGGGGAATGAGAGGGGGAAGGGGGAAAGGCCCAGTGTGTGTGTGTGTGTGGTGTGTGTGTGTTTGTGTGTTTGTGTGTGTGCATATGCGCGTGTGTGTTTTCTGTGTTTCTGTGTGTGTGTATGTGAGAGTGTGTGTGTGTTTGCGTGTGTTTGTGTGTGTGTGTGTGTTTATGTGTGTGTATGTGAGAGTGTGTGAGTGTGTGTATATTTCTGTGTGTGTATGTGTCAGTGCCTAGTGTGTATATGTGTATGTAGTGTGTGTGTGTGTGTGTGTGTATTTCAGGCCTGTGTGTAGTGTAAATGTGTGTGTGTGTGTGTGTGTGTGTGTGTGTGTGTGTGTGTGTATTTCAGGCCTGTGTGTAGTGTAAATGTGTGTGTGTGTGTGTGTGTGTGTGTGTGTGTGTGTGTGTGTGTGTATTTCAGGCCTGTGTGTAGTGTAAATGAGGATTTTTTTTGTAACCAACCTTGACTTCCTGGATATTTTCCTCCTCTCTAATAACATTTTATGCATTTGCAAAAGTTGTACACAGATGTCTTAACACAAATATTTATCAATGAATCCAGTTCACATGGACTCACAACTCTGCATTTTTTTTTTTAACTGTCTACAGTATAAACGTAGCCGTCACGTGTGTGTACGGCACCGAGCTGAGAGGGCTTTTCGTCTTATTTGGCCATGAGCTGCTCTGAATCACCGCCACAATGAAGTTTGCACTCAAGAATGTGTGGCAACACTCCCCTGAGATCCCCAGGAGGGGGAGGTGTGTGTGTGTGTGTGTGTGGACTACAAAGAGTGGGTGGTGTAACACATACAGTGTGTAGTTATGTAGATTCTGTAAACTAAAGCATCAAGATAAACATGGTTAAAATGCCGTGGTTATAATGTGCGTGTGTGTCTGTGTGCGAGTGTGTGTGTGTAAGTGCATGTGTGTGAGTGTGTGTGTGTGTATGTATGTCAGTTTCCTTGTTTGTGTGTATGTGTGTGTGTTTATGTGGTGTGTGTGTGTATTAGAGTGCGGATCGAGCCGGATTTTTCTGTCCGAGCCCGACCCGAGCCCGACAGTTAAAATCTCATTTGTTTCTCATACTAATGACACATGTACGTTTGTTTGTGTGGAAAGCCGCTTTTATTAAGCAATTGTAGGAAGGCATTGGGAAATGTCAACAGATGAGCATCAATGCACAGCTGACTTTCCTTCGTTTTCAATAGTTTAAAATCTCCTGCGGCCAACTTCTTTTTAACATCTTCCATCGTTGCGCTGCCACATGGAGAGCAACCTGACGACGATAGATAGATAGATAGATAGATAGATAGATAGATAGATAGATAGATAGATAGATAGATAGATGGATGGATTTATGGATGGATGGATGGATGATAGATAGATCGATAGATAGATAGATAGATAGATAGATAGATAGATAGATAGATAGATAGATAGATAGATAGATAGATAGATAGATAGATAGATAGATAGATAGATGGATTTATGGATGGATGGATGATAGATAGATAGATAGATAGATAGATAGATAGTTCCAGCAGCAAAATCAGTCACACAGTACAGAATATAAATATAATGAAATACTAGGATACAATATACATACATACAATATACAGTACATGAAGTAATACTAGGATAAAATACAAGAACTAATATTTGAATGAACGCCATTAAGATTCTGAATGGAAAAGTTTCCTTTTTAAAAGTTGCCAAATGTTACACTGACCAGACCAAAGGGATCTGTGTCTGGTCGTTGTGAACTGAGCCCCCCTCCCCCCCCCCAGTCTGAAATACCACTTTATGGCCATGCACACACCTGATGCCAATTCTCCCCCCGCCCCCCCTTGTAGTAACTGTGAGTTAAGTATGAGACTATGACATTAATGACATTAATTATTATATATATTATGTGCCATGCCCTTATACAAAAGCATTGAAACTTGACTTTTGTCCCTTTTATAAAACAACAACACGACCCAATGTTTAAGACCATATGTCTTTTATTTTTGAATGCTTAGTTGATTATAGTAGTATAGTAAAGGAAATCAGATGAATAAAGAACACAACACATCAGTTTTAAGAATAAAAAGAAACCAGTTCAATAAACCAGTGGACTATATGAATTATTAATAGTTATTATAAAGTGTTATTACAGTTGCATTCTCCTCTTGGATCACAGAAAGTTCTGATAAAATATACATAAATATCATCACTACTCATATCTGGTAGGTTTACCTTTAGACGGAGTCAGGCTACCTGTTTCCAATCTTTATGCTAAGCTAATCTATCTGTTTCCAGTCTTTATGCTAAGCTAAGATAGCTGTTTCCCCTTGTTTCCTGTCTTCATGCTAAACTAAGCTAAGATCAGCTTTAGGGAACTTCATGTTTAGCATGAGAGTTGTTTAGCATGAGAGTTGTATTTATTTGACCAATAACTCTAAGAGAGAAAGAAAAATGGAAAAGATGTGCGAGTAATGTTTTCTGTATTTCATTTTGTGTTATTTATTATAGATTAAAAGTCCAATAACTGATTGTCCAGCTCAGTGAGCCAGTTTCTGTCTGATTTTAAAACCAAATGTGAACCCTTCCCTAACTCTTCAGATAATTAACAAGTGAAAGTGAGTCATCTGTCAGCAAAGAAACGTTTCTGTCTGCAGAACAAACTGAAAGTTAATCAATGATAGAGATTAAAAGTTAATCAATGATAGAGATTAGAGATGCATCAATGCTAGAGATTAGAGATGAATCAATGATAGAGATTAGAGATGAATCAATGATAGAGATTATATATGAGCTGTAGAAGCATCATGATGGTGTGTTAGAGTCACACATACAGGTTCTTGGAGCATACGAAAGAAACCTGGTTGTTACACCCCCAGTCGTTCCAGTTTTCTGTAGAGAGAGTTAACAACCATCAGAACTGATTACATTTAACCTTTGTATTTAAAAGGGCAACAAAGAACAATATGTTTTAAATGTTTTTTTACCTCCCCAGTTCATCACGAGACAGTTCTCCTGTCCATGATAGTTGTCAGGCTGCCCCACATACCAGCGTTTGTAGTTGAATTTGGATCCATCAGACCAAGTCCACGTACCTTCCTGGAGGAGAAAGACTGGTTTAAGTCAAAATGAAATCAAGAGTTCTTGTTGTTGTTGTGTGGAATCAATCATGTTATTTTAATTACAAAGAACATTGATATAGGACAACATGAGGACAACATAAGGACAACATGAGGACAACATAAGGACAACATGAAGACAACATGAGGGCAACGTGAAGACAACATGAGGACAACATGAAGACAACATGAGGACAACATTAGCGCAGGATGAGGACAACATGAGGACAACATGAGGGCAACATGAGGACAACATGAGGGCAACATGAGAACAACATGAAGACAACATGAGGACAACATGAAGGCAACATGAGGACAACATGAGGACAACATGAGGACAACATGAGGGCAACATGAGGATAACATGAAGACAACAGGAGGACAACATGAGGGCCACATGAGGACAACATGAAGGCAACATGAGGACAACATGAGGACAACATGAGGACAACATGAGGGCAACATGAGGGCAACATGAGGGCAACATGAGGACAACAGGAGGACAACATGAGGGCAACATGAGGACAACATGAAGACAAGATGAAGACAACAGGAGGACAACATGAGGACAACATGAAGGAAACATGAGGACAACATGAGGACAACAAGAGGACAACATGAGGGTTAAGATTGGAAAAAACATGGTTTGGACCAAAACACTCCAGGGACATGAACACTCGTTTACAGGGTGAAAGTCTTGTGTTGTCTCCTTAACTTCTTCTGGGACATGAACTCTGATCCCCAGCTTGACAGCCCTGTGTTTTAGGAGAACCCCCCCCTACGAAGATCTTCACGCTCTTATACAGCAGCAGTCAATGTGCTGCTACTGTAATACGTGAAATACAAACAGATTACACAGCTTTACTTTTCACAGCTACGCATATACGAATGCATTCATGACAACCGGCTGAGAGACGAGCGACATCACTTCCTGTTAGATGATAAAAGTCTCACCTTGACTGAGTCACTGCCTCCGATCCAGGAGGTTCTCTGGGTACCGGTCACTTTGATAATGAAGCCTTTGAGGAATTTATGTTCTGCACCTGAGCGGATGGAGGCCAGATTCCCTCCAGCAGCGATGCAGAAGGTCTAATGGAGACAATATCATCAGTTAAAATGTCAAGAAAATCTAAACATAATCACATTATTAACAGATCTCAGGGCAGTTACACAGTCACAGGGGACATGTCTATACTTTTAAACAGTGGTGGAAGAAGTATTTAAATCCTGTACTGCAGTAGAACTACTGATACCACTCTGTAAGAATACTATATTACAGTAAAAGTAAATATAGGCTACTTAGTTACTGGTTTTAATACTTTAACTAGCTATATTTTATTAATGATACTGACGTACTTTCAATGCAGGACATTTACTCTAACAGAGTATTTTTACAGTGTGGTATTAATACTTAAACTGCAGTAAAGTATTAGAGTACACTGGTAGTTAGCATGCATATGTTATGATAGATAGAAGTGCTGTACCTCTGCATCGATCCAAGTCTTTGGCTGGATGTAGAAAGAAAAACAGCGAGAGCCAAACTGAGTCCAATCAGGAGGACAGGGGGGGGGGCACCCTGTATGAACAAACACACCAGAACCAATCAGATTAGTCTATATCAACAACTGTTCATTTAATAATGTATACTTTATGGGATTGTTCCTCCTCAGCGCTGTGCAGATACAGCTGGCCATGCAAGACTACAATCAGCAACGCAACGAGTCCGAGATACTGTCCTGACCTGGACGGGACGTTCTGTTATGATCACAAGAATATACATTTATCATAACCAGAGGTGGGTACTAACGAGTTACATTTACTCCGTTACATTTACTTGAGTAAGTTTTTGAAAAAAATTGTACTTCTAGGAGTAGTTTTAAATCCCTATACTTGTACTTGTACTTGAGTAGATTAGTGAAGAAGAAGCTGTACTCTTCCTCCGCTACATCAGGCTACAATGAGCTCCTTACTTTTCTTTTTACCTCTTTGGTATTCTACGCGTCAACGTTTTTACCCCAGCGTACGTCTCATTTTAATGTTTTATTTTAGAGAGAGAGAGAGAGAGAGAGAGAGAGAGAGAGAGAGAGAGAGAGAGAGAGAGAGAGAGAGACCATACTTGACCATACTTGATCTCAGCGGCGGGACAGGTTAGCTTTACAGTCGTAGCAAATCAGAATCAACCGTCGCCAAGGCAACGCAGACCAGGAGGACCCCCCCCCCGGCCTCATAGTGAAAGCATGGTTACCTTTTAGGAAAAGTGAGAAACAGCAGCTACATTGTGCTGCGTTTCAGTGTCGACCAAAACAAACGGACATGTGAGCGTCCAACAACTCAACATCTAACCTGAGGAGACGTAGCGGTAGTTTTAGTTGTTGCTGTGGAGAGGTGGATGTTTGTCTTTTAGGTTACATACAGGATGTTTAACATGCAGTATCCATCCAAATCTGATGGGACAAGTCTCTCACTTAAGCTATTTTGTAATTAATAAATTAATTTTAATTTATTTTATTGATTGGATGAACTATAATTTGCCTAAAGATGATTATTTTGTATTTTTGTCTGTCTGATTGATGCTTGTGTTAAGAAATAAATCAGACGTTACTCAACAGTTACTCACTACTTGAGTAGTTTTTTCATCAAGCACTTTTTTACTCTTACTCAAGTAATTATTTGGATGACTACTTTTACTTTTACTTGAGTCATATTATTCTAAAGTAACAGTACTTTTACTTGAGTACAATTTTTGGCTACTCTACCCACCTCTGATTATAACACAAGACTTTAACAGCCAATGACATTTAGGGTTGAGGAGACTGGACTGATGTTCTACTGTTTAGTGTTAAACACATCTAACTCACATTTAGCGTTGATGGTATATGATTATGGTTCCTGGAGAACAGGTTTGATCAGCACACAATTTTCAATTCACATTCATGAGTGCAACTATATTAACAAAAAATAGAAAGCTGAGGCTCATTAGTAGCAGAATTAACGATGAACCGCTGTGCAGTTGACTCTAATGTCCTTCAAACAACACAACCAGGAAGTTAACACAACCATGAGTAACTATCATCATTATACGAGCATTTGTATCTATACGTGCTGAACAGGGCCAAGAGTTCCTCAAAAGGGAAGACTGTAAACTGTTGTAAAATGTATTTTTACTGTAACTACACACCAACTTTCCATTTTTAATTATGGGACAAAGTCCAGGCAATGAGCTGCCAGAACATTTTCCAGATTTATTTCTTAAGAGTGTACTTACATTTGCAGCCAGCAGTCCGCTGGACAGACAGAGCAACACAGCCAATGGAAACACTGATGTCATCTGTGGAAAGACGTTAAAGGAAGTCAACAAACTGCATGCTGGGAGATAATGGCAGACAATGAATGAGTGCATGGATCATTAATGAGCCATTCATCAAATTAAAATATCCAACTAGTTATATGTGTATTATATATTAAAGGTAAATGATTTAATATTTGTGACGTGTCCTCTGCATAAAGACAAGACTAGTTATTAAAATAATGAAATATGAATACCTTTACTGAGGTGCTGCCACAAAGGAGAAGAACAAGCTGATGACTCTCACTGAAAAAATGTCACAGATATGAATAGCATTATTCATTTAATAACAACAAATTAAGTTCAGGTTAACGTGATTTACATCATTAATGCATTCTCAAGCTGCAGTCAAGTTGGATCTTTACTCAAAAAGAAGAATCTCTGCAATTAACAAAATATATCAACCAATCAGACTAAACAGTCAATGATAATGATGACATCACAGGGAGAAATGTCCATTAAACTCACATCAATCCTGTCTTTGTTCCGCCTGGTGAGTTTGGTTTTGGAGGGAAAGGAGAGTCACTTATATACCTTGGAAAGGGGCGTGGTCTTAATCATGATTGACAGTCCATGTGGTGATGCAGGTGGGTATTTGATATTTCACCAATATTTAACAGGGTGTAAATGTCATGATCAGATGGCGTCTGGATGTAATGAACAATGTGTGTTTAACTGCATTGGGTTTATTTTATTCACCACACCGTGACACAGGATCTCATCATGATGATATCCATTTATTCTCTCTGGTGACCAACAGAATCAAACATGACCTCATTATTGATCAGAACAGCCTGCTCCAGCTTCTACAATACAAACATAGACACACATACAGAAAGGAAGTTAACGTTGTCAAATTTAAGATGGCTACACCAACTCTTAAATCTTGAAAAACAATCCAGTGGCATTAGGCTGTTGATACCGATACGTAGAGAAGTTAGGACATACACTATAACGTTGTAGGGAAAGTAAATATAAATAATACAAGAAATAATGGGCTGAATTCAGATAATGAATGAGCCATAAACAAATTACACTTAACTCTCCCAAACGGGATAACAACATGGGGAGAGTCTACTAGACTAGAGTCTAAATCAAGTCTCAAGTCTCTGAGCTACAGTCTAAGTCAAGCTACAGTCTAAGTCAAGTTTCTGAGCGTCTCTGAGCTTTTGGCTTTTTTCCTTTCCTTAATTGTGTTAGTATACACTACCGGTCCAAAGTTTGGGGTCACATAGAAAATCCCATTGCACTCCATTGTAGACAGAATGCCAGCTGAGATCAGTTGCATTGTTTTTTTAACCAGGGCAGTAATCAGATTACATTATGTGCTTACATAATAGTAAAATGGTTCTCCAATGTTTTTCTAGTTTTTTATTTTTAAATGATAGATTAGTACACAGAATGTGCCTTTGGAACATTGGATGAATGGTTGCTGGTAATGGGCAATGTAGATATTGCATTAAAGATCAGCCCCCCCACCCAAATTAGCAGGTATTCTGTCTATAATGGAGTGGTATGGAAATGTAGAAGTGACCCCAAACTTTTGACCGGTAGTGTATCTTTCTTGTGCATATAATAGGTTTACAAAGTGAAAAAGCCAAAGTCCCCCCCAAAGGTACTTAGGGAGTTTTCATTATTTATTTAAGGGGGCCAAGGAGTTTTGGGATGCTTTGTAAAAATAGACCTGAACCCCCCCCCCCCTTGCCAGCAATTCATTTTTCAATGACCCATCCAAAAGTCATTCAGAAATAAGGCATGACCCTCCCCAACAATTTATTGATGCCTTATGTACTGGTTTGTGCTTACAGTGAGGAAAATAAGTATTTGAACACGCTGCTATTTTGCAAGTTCTCCCACTTAGAAATCATGGAGGGGTCTGAAATTGTCATCGTAGGTGCATGTCCACTGTGAGAGACATAATCTAAAAAAAAATCCAGAAATCACTATGTATGATTTTTAACTATTTATTTGTATGATACAGCTGCAAATAAGTATTTGAAAACCTGAGAAAATCAATGTTAATATTTGGTACAGTAGCCTTTGTTTGCAGTTCCAGAGGTCAAACGTTTCCTGTAGTTCTTCACCAGGTTTGACACACTGCAGAAGGGATTTTGGCCCACTCCTCCACACAGATCTTCTCTAGATCAGTCAGGTTTCTGGGCTGTCGCTGAGAAACACGGAGTTTGAGCTCCCTCCAAAGCATTCTCTATTGGGTTTAGGTCTGGAGACTGGCTAGGCCACGCCAGAACCTTGATCTGCTTCTTCCAGAGCCACTCCTTGGTTATCCTGGCTGTGTGCTTCGGGTCATTGTCATGTTGGAAGACCCAGCCTCGACCCATCTTCAATGCTCTAACTGAGGGAAGGAGGTTGTTCCCCAAAATCTCCCAATACATGGCCCCGGTCCTCCTCTCCTTAATACAGTGCAGTCGCCCTGTCCCATGTGCAGAAAAACACCCCCAAAGCATGATGCTACCCCCCCATGCTTCACAGTAGGGATGGTGTTCTTGGGATGGTCCTCATCATTCTTCTTCCTCCAAACACAATTAGTGGAATTATGACCAAAAAGTTCTATTTTGGTCTCATCTGACCACATGACTTTCTCCCATGACTCCTCTGGATCATCCAAATGGTCATTGGCAAACTTAAGACGGGCCTTGACATGTGCTGGTTTAAGCAGGGGAACCTTCCGTGCCATGCATGATTTCAAACCATGACGTCTTAGTGTGTTACCAACAGTAACCTTGGAAACGGTGGTCCCAGCTCTTTTCAGGTCATTGACCAGCTCCTCCCGTGTAGTTCTGGGCTGATTTCTCACCTTTCTTAGGATCATTGAGACCCCACGAGGTGAGATCTTGCATGGAGCCCCAGTCCGAGGGAGATTGACAGTCATGTTTAGCTTCTTCCATTTTCTAATGATTGCTCCAACAGTGGACCTTTTTTCACCAAGCTGCTTGGACATGTCTCCGTAGCCCTTTCCAGCCTTGTGGAGGTGGACAATTTTGTCTCTAGTGTCTTTGGGCAGCTCTTTGGTCTTGGCCTCGTTAGTAGTTGGATTCTTACTGATTGTATGGGGTGGACAGGTGTCTTTATGCAGCTAACGACCTCAAACAGGTGCATCTAATTTAGGATAATAAATGGAGTGGAGGTGGACATTTTGAAGGCAGACTAACAGGTCTTTGAGGGTCAGAATTCTAGCTGATAGACAGGTGTTCAAATACTTATTTGCAGCTGTATCATACAAATAAATAGTTAAAAAATCATACATTGTGATTTCTGGATTTTATTTTTTTAGATTATGTCTCTCACAGTGGACATGCACCTACGATGACAATTTCAGACCCCTCCATGATTTCTAAGTGGGAGAACTTGCCAAATAGCAGGGTGTTCAAATACTTATTTTCCTCACTGTACCAACGACGTCCAGACAACCATTGTTTTTACAGCCATGAACTACATGACTTCCCCTCTACTTTCTCCTCTCACACGTCACATTCCACTGTTATGTCGGCATTTCAGTAGATTTACTAACCCACATTGTTGTGGAGACACAATAAAAATATAAACTAAATGCACACTTCCTGCTTTACTGCATTACGTCAATACTAAGTTACTCCTCTAGTAAACTAGTATTCAAATTAAATAAAACAATAAAGCATTGAGTCTATTTCACAAAGCATGCTGGGTCAACAAGTACTGTAATGGGACAACTACATTTAATCAATGATTTAATATATCCTTCTATAATATGCATGTATTGTTCATTCATATAATTATAGACAATGTCTTTCAGGGTGTATGACATCTGAATCTCTCTTTGTGTGTCCTCCCTGAAGGAGAAGACGACTGTTGGTCTTTCCATTTTTCCTCCAAGGACAAATGCCACAAAGTCTGAACAGAAACAGTTGTCCAGAGCTTTGTTATCATAGCAGGTCCCAGGCATTGGCGCCAGAGATCACATTCACTGTATAATCTTTGCTAGTGACCTCTAGAGCCATCGGCAGTTAGCAATAGTTGGCACTTAACAATAGAGACGGCAGATCTCATCCAGGATGAGCTCAACCTGCAGCTGGAGACCACCAAGTTCTACACAGACAGCATGTTGTTGTATTTGTAATTAGTCCAAATGATTTTACACATACGGCCACGATAGAATCCAACATACCGGCAGGTCCTCGTTAGCCACCTGCAGATACAACACAAACTAGACGTTTGAGCTCATTGAACCTGAAAAAGACTCAAGTAGAAGCCTGTGCTGCTTGTTTTTGTCTAACTTGTGCATGCACAGAATTAAACATAAAGCTAAAGACAAGGAAACAAAGACAAAAAAACTTAGCCAGGACACACTTACACTCTGTAATTGGAACGGTGACAACTTGTCCTCAATGGAAGTTTAGTTTGACAGCTTTGATGTTCAAACTCACCAACTCGCATATCATATCCGTGTTTGGATATAATATCTGTGTTGGCATGTTTCAACAGGCCAACATGGATATCATATCCAATATCATATCCAATATCATATCTAATATCATATCCATGTTGGCCAGACAAAAGTCGTATATGTGTCCCTGCTGAACACATGACCGGTTGGAGGGGTTTCCAGCTGAGGTGAAGGAAGGTGGATTCTACACACACACACATAGACAATGATAAAACAAGCACTTTGAGGGTTTTAGGGTGGATGGGTCAAACAACACAGGACGTTCCCCCAGGAGACCGGGGTTCTGGTCCTATTTGTCACTGAAAAGTAATTTTTTAACCCCATCTCCCCATCCAGAACCCTAACTAAGTGTTTTTACTCTGCATAATGAAAAATGAGGCCAGAAGGGTATGCATAGGACCGAGTTGGCTCAGTTGGCGCACATATACAGTGAGGAAAATAAGTATTTGAACACCTGCTATTTTGCAAGTTCTCCCACTTAGAAATCATGGAGGGGTCTGAAATTGTAATCGTAGGTGCATGTCCACTGTGAGAGACATAATCTAAAAAAAATAATCCAGAAATCACAATGTATGATTTTTTAACTATTTATTTGTATGATACAGCTGAAAATAAGTATTTGAACACCTGAGAAAATCAATGTTAATATTTGGTACAGTAGCCTTTGTTTGCAGTTCCAGAGGTCAAACGTTTCCTGTAGTTCTTCACCAGGTTTGACACACTGCAGAAGGGATTTTGGCCCACTCCTCCACACAGATCTTCTCTAGATCAGTCAGGTTTCTGGGCTGTCGCTGAGAAACACGGAGTTTGAGCTCCCTCCAAAGCATTCTCTATTGGGTTTAGGTCTGGAGACTGGCTAGGCCACGCCAGAACCTTGATCTGCTTCTTCCAGAGCCACTCCTTGGTTCTCCTGGCTGTGTGCTTCGGGTCATTGTCATGTTGGAAGACCCAGCCTCGACCCATCTTCAATGCTCTAACTGAGGGAAGGAGGTTGTTCCCCAAAATCTCGCAATACATGGCCCCGGTCATCCTCTCCTTAATACAGTGCAGTCGCCCTGTCCCATGTGCAGAAAAACACCCCCAAAGCATGATGCTACCCCCCCATGCTTCACAGTAGGGATGGTGTTCTTGGGATGGTACTCATCATTCTTCTTCCTCCAAACACGGTTAGTGGAATTATGACCAAAAAGTTCTATTTTGGTCTCATCTGACCACATGACTTTCTCCCATGACTCCTCTGGATCATCCAAATGGTCATTGGCAAACTTAAGACGGGCCTTGACGTGCTAGTTTAAGCAGGGGAACCTTCCGTGCCATGCATGATTTCAAACCATGACGTCTTAGTGTATTACCCACAGTAACCTTGGAAACGGTGGTCCCAGCTCTTTTCAGGTCATTGACCAGCTCCTCCCGTGTAGTTCTGGGCTGATCTCTCACCTTTCTTAGGATCACTGAGACCCCACGAGGTGAGATCTTGCATGGAGCCCCAGTCCAAGGGAGATTGACAGTCATGTTTAGCTTCTTCCATTTTCTAATGATTGCTCCAACAGTGGACCTTTTTTCACCCAGCTGCTTGGACATGTCCCCGTAGTCCTTTCCAGCCTTGTGGAGGTGGACAATTTTGTCTCTAGTGTCTTTGGGCAGCTCTTTGGTCTTGGCCTCGTTAGTAGTTGGATTCTTACTGATTGTATGGGGTGGACAGGTGTCTTTATGCAGCTAACGACCTCAAACAGGTGCATCTAATTTAGGATAATAAATGGAGTGGAGGTGGACATTTTGAAGGCAGACTAACAGGTCTTTGAGGGTCAGAATTGTAGCTGATAGACAGGTGTTCAAATACTTATTTGCAGCTGTATCATACAAATAAATAGTTAAAAAATCATACATTGTGATTTCTGGATATTTTTTTTAGATTATGTCTCTCACAGTGGACATGCACCTACGATGACAATTTCAGACCCCTCCATGATTTCTGGTGGGAGAACTTGCCAAATAGCAGGGTGTTCAAATACTTATTTTCCTCACTGTACCAACGACGTCCAGACAACCATTCTTTTTACAGCCATGAACTACATGACTTCCCCTCTACTTTCTCCTCTCACACGTCACATTCCACTGTTATGTCGGCATTTCAGTAGATTTACTAACCCACATTGTTGTGGAGACACAATAAAAATATAAACTAAATGCACACTTCCTGCTTCACTGCATTACGTCAATACTTAGTTACTCCTCTAGTAAACTAGTATTCAAATTAAATAAAACAATAAAGCATTGAGTCTATTTCACAAAGCATGCTGGGTCAACAAGTACTGTAATGGGACAACTACATTTAATCAATGATTTAATATATCCTTCTATAATATGCATGTATTGTTCATTCATATAATTATAGACAATGTCTTTCAGGGTGTATGACATCTGAATCTCTCTTTGTGTGTCCTCCCTGAAGGAGAAGACGACTGTTTGTCTTTCCATTTTTCCTCCAAGGACAAAT
>CM057247.1:1123556-1150571 GCA_029931835.1 Etheostoma nigrum
CCCCCCCCCCCCCACACTCTGACATCTCCCCATTAGTGCATGTATAGGACCTGAGCATGTGCCCCCCCCCCCCCCACTCTGACATCTCCCCATTAGTGCATGTATAGGACCTGAGCATGTGTGTGTAGTTCAGGCCTGTGTGTAGTGTGTGTAATAACAACAGTGTAAACTGCAATTTCCCCATAGCGGATCAATAAATAGTATAAATTAAATTAAAAAAATAAGGTTGAAAAGAAAACAGTTACCCTTGAAAGGCTTCCCCATTATGGAAAAGATTTCTAGGGAGGTCGATCTTTCGCTAAACCCACCAGACTCCGTGTAATTAAACAGTAATTTTAGCATCGTAAAAGAAACTTCATTCAAATTTGAAAGAAACAAAATAAAACTATGAAAACCCGCTTTGGGTACATTTTCCACTTTTCCAACCATCACAACACTAATCGCCTACTAAAGTCTCAAAGAGGTTATAAAAACAGCCTATTTCTGTAAGGATCTTTTCCATAATGTCGTCAGACAATTTAAGAGAACAAAATCCCCATTTCTGTGTTTCAACGTTCATGTTAACCCTTGTGTTGTCCTCCCGGGGCAAAAACTTTTTTTTAGTTTGCACTACCACCAGCTTACTAGTTTTACTACTTTCTGGAATTCATGGTCAATAACCCTCATTTATATAGAATTATACCTAATATTTGAGTTAAAAAAGCAGAAATTATGAATAATTTTGACTAATATTTAAGATCAGAGGAATGAAAGTGATCAGTTGTGTTTGTAAAGAACATTGGAAGGAATCCAATCCATTATTTGGGGTAATTTGGTTAAAAAGAAACTCATATTTCAGATATAGATATTTTTTAAAGGAGGACAACAGGAGGGTTAATACTGGACCAGTTTCACAGATTGTTGTTCCTTTACGTCACTTAGACACAAAAACATAGTTACCCTTTAATGTCAGTGTTGATGAGTAACAGGTCAGAGTGTCTGTTTGGGTCGAGGTCACACACACACACACACACACACACACACACGCACACGCACACACACACACACTTCCCTGTTCTTATGATGTAATAATACCCAGGCTATTCTCATGAACCATTCGTACATATAGCTATGAAAAGTAACACTGTAACTGTCATTGTATACATTTGTCGGCTATATTTACCTGTAAAAAACACTTTCATAGGATACAATTTCAATTGTTGGGCATAACTTTTTGTAAGATATCAAATTAATCTGCTTATGAGAATGTGCTGCTGGAAAATATTGAAAAAGATTAAAAAAGCGCACAACAACAAAAGAAAATCTCACACAGCATCAGTAAAGCATTAAAAAATACTACAGTAACATCAAAGGGATTTATTATTAGTGAGTAGTATTTAATGATGTACTTGTGTGTGTGTGTGTGTGTAAAAAGGGGAAGTAGTGTGTGCATATAAACTGGTGCTGAAGTCAATCTCATCATCATCTGATCTGATCATCAGAGACTCAACAGACCAAGTTCTCTCCTTCATCTGAGCGGTGAGACACACACACACACACACACGCATGCACGCACACACACACGCATGCACACACACACACGCACCCACGCACAGAAATGCACACACACACACACACACACACACACACACACACAACACACACACGCACACACATTCACACACACACACAGTGTTGAAAATGTTAAAAAGGGACAAAAATTGAAAAAAAAAGTGTTGAAAAAAGGGACAAACATTTAAGAAAAAGTAAAAAACATCAATAAAAAGTGTTGATTTTCAGTTTTTACGGGAAGACAACACGGGGTGCCCAAACCTTCGTACCCCACTGTATATCCATTATTAACTGATTAACCACGCATTGGTACATCCTACATTTCACTAGCATGGACCACGCCACAACCTGGTGTTAGTTAAAGATGTAATGAACATTATGAATGTGCAGATGAACATTATGAATGTGCAGATGAACATTATGAATGTGCAGAGGAACATTATGAATGTGCAGAGGAACATTATGAATGTGCAGATGAACATTATGAATGTGCAGATGAACATTATGAATGTGCAGATGAACATTATGAATGTGCAGATGAACATTATGAATGTGCAGATGAACATTATGAATGTGCAGAGGAACATTATGAATGTGCAGATGAACATTATGAATGTGCAGATGGACATTATGAATGTGCAGATGAACATTATGAATGTGCAGATGAACATTATGAATGTGCAGAGGAACATTATGAATGTGCAGATGAACATTATGAATGTGCAGATGGACATTATGAATGTGCAGAGGAACATTATGAATGTGCAGATGAACATTATGAATGTGCAGATGAACATTATGAATGTGCAGAGGAACATTATGAATGTGCAGTTGAACATTATGAATGTGCAGATGGACATTATGAATGTGCAGAGGAACATTATGAATGTGCAGATGGACATTATGAATGTGCAGAGGAACATTATGAATGTGCAGATGGACATTATGAATGTACAGATAGATGAATTGATGTGGATGTCGTCTGATGGCTGGTCTGGGAGGATGTGTGATGACCGGGTGGAGGAGACTCAGAGTGGGGGTTCGTCTCAGAGCAGTTTTTGCCCGAATAGTTTCCAGACCCCCGGACGGTACCTAGAAGAGACATGAGAGAGATATGCAACAGGAAGGGAAGAGGGGGAAGATGGATGAAGGAGAGGGAAAGGGAGGCTGGGTCAAGCAGTCAGAGACCCGAGCCCGGCTGCGCAGCATGGTAGATGGAGGTCTGTCTGGTGATTAGAGGTGTGGTTTAGGTGTGGCCCTGCTCCCGAACCTTAGTTAACAAATTAACTCCATTTCAACATTCAAAGTTTTATATTCATGTTTCCTGCATTAAATCTTTCTCTTTCTGTGCAGGGACGTCAGTGAAACCTCCGCCCATCATGTCTCCATCAAAGAGGAAGTTCAACCACTACAAGGGGCGCTACGTGGAGAAGGTACTTCACCACTGACAACAAACACATTACACGTTCAATAAGAAGAAAAGGTCCAAGGCAATCTTCCTCCAAAAAATTAAAAAGCTGAGATTATGAGTTATCCGGTCAAACATGTAAGATAAGAGGAACGTGTGTTGATGGGTTATCACACACTGGTATATGTCAACGTTTTGAAAGCATTATTCTTGAATTGTTTTGGGCAATGTGTTTGAACCAAACCCATTTTTGGGAAACAGAAACTTTGAAAACGTATCAAGTTTGACCCGAGGAACAGCTGAGGGTTAATTGAACAGTTGGTCTATAAAATGGTTGAAAAAAAAAAAAAAAAGAAATCGTTCCTAAAGCCAAGGAGTATGTCTTAAAATGTCTACATCTAAAATTTGCTCCACGTTGATGGACTACAACAATAAAATGTACTTATATTAAATCATTCCTCTCTTTCTTTTATTATTTCTAATTTAATTTAATTGTATTAATTCTTAGGTGTCAACTTCCAACCGTGTGGGTTTAGAAGAAGATTTTCCAGAGTTTGAGGCTTTTCCTGACGCTCCCACGGCCAGAGCACCCGCACCTGGAGACGGTAAGATCCATTTCATTTATGATTGTTGTATCTGTCTCATTCTATTCAATTTTATTTTATTAATTGTATCAAAGCATAACAAGAGTTATCTTACAAAACTTTACAGATAGAGTAGGTATAGAGGTAGGTATATGTATACACACTATAATTTACAAAGACTCAACAATTCCAAGTTCTCAAGTAATTTCCTTCAGAGCAAGCGTCAACCATGATTTGGGTCCCACCCTAATCCAAGGAAAACTGCTGGCGGAGAAAACAAGGACTCCGGGGAATAAGCTCCCCAGAACTCAGTTAGTAACACGCATGTCTGGGACATGAATGCACTCTGAGGGAAAGAGAGAGGAGAGAAAAGCTCAGTGTGTCAAAGAAAGTTCCCCGGCAGTCCAAAACTATTACAGCATAACTAGGAGCTGGTCTAAGGCAAACCTGAGCCAACTCTATAAGGGTTGCAATGCAAATATGACGTACTCTCCCTTTCTTCGTTAACCTCTCAGCGTCTCTGTCGGTGCAGAAGGTCGACATGTGTCAGCAGATAAATGAACCGCAACACCGCACGGGCGCCTACGACACCCCCAACCTGGTGGTCCGCCGCGGTCAGGAGTTCCTGGTGAAAGTCACCTTCAACCGCCCGCTGGCGCAGAGCGACGACTTCCAGCTCGAGTTCCTAATTGGTGAGTTTAAATTCTGGGATAGGACACAGATGTACAGGTTTTCCTGTAAATTAACATGTGCATGGTCAAATCAAGGACATGAAAAACCTGTAACTGAACAAACATATTTACATTTTTTAAAGACTGGTTAAATAAGGCTGTTCTCATGAACCATTCATATATATAGCTCCGAAAAAGTAATGCATGGTAATTGCTAGGGATGAGCCGGATACTCGGCTGAAACCAGTATCCGGTACGGATAAAGCACTTTTGCCAAGTATTATATATAAAGGAACAAATTTTTTTACATTATTAAGTACAGTATGTTCTTAATGCTGTTTTGAGGCTTTTTTTAATATCGCTCTCTGGAGTTTCCTTTTCTTTCTTTTCATCACTAATACTCCTCCTCCTCCTCTTCCCGCTCCAGGTAAAAACCCTACTCCCAGTAGGGGCTCCCTGGTGGTGGTAACCTTTAATTCCCGTGTTGGAGGCGAGTGGACGGGTCGGATTGTGTGGACTCAGGGTGTTACCGTGACTCTGGGCATCACACCGACGGCCAATGCCATCGTTGGGAGGTTTCGTACGTACGTGGCCATCGTGGTGGGAACCGGCATGCTGCGAACCAAGAGGAACGCCGCCACCGACCTGTACGTGCTGTTCAACGCCTGGTCTAAAGGTAGGAACTCCTCTCCTTTCACCTGAGTGTTCAGATGTTTCTCGCCTGCCTAGAAAAGCAAAGATTAATTGATTAGTTGTCAACTATTAAATGAGCTGCCATTTATTTTTGGTTAGTTGATTAATCAGTTTGAGTCATTTTTAATGAAAAATAAAGAAACCTTGTCTGATTGCAGCTTCTCTCCTCTGTGACAGTAAACTGAATATGTTTAAATTATGAACAAAACTAGAAGTTTGAGAATGTAGTCTTGGGTTTTGGTAAACACTGATCAACATTTTACACTATTTTCGGACATTTTAGAGACCAAACACCTAACCAATCAATTGAGAAAATAATCGACAGATTAATCAACGATGAAATTGTTAATTAAAGCCCAGATCCTTTCAGATAGACAGTGTTGTAATGTAACAAAGTACAAATACTTTGTTGCTAAAATGTAATCATACTGTAATTACGTAGAGTTTTCATGTATCTGTATTTTAATTTGTTAATAAAATCTGCTAAATGAAATGTACAGCATATTTTACTCCGATATATTTCCCTAAAAGCATCTTCATTACTCGTGTGGTGGAGATCTGAAATAAGACTTCACTCAACAAAGTCTTATAAGTCTTAATTCTTTGTGCAAAGTAGGTTCAGTAGGTAGACACCAGAGTTCTTAATTTTACACTTTTAGTGACAGTTTTAGTTCAGGAGTTTTTACTTTTAAGTAAGTTTATCTATTTTCACAGAGATGTATTGTTGTTTTAATTGGGGTAAAAGGGTTAGAGTTGTTTAAATAAAAGTGTTCCTTTTGTGTTTAGAAAATTATTGTACTGTTTAAGCTAAAGAAAAAGTCTTAAAAAACATGGCTGTTTTTCTGAGATACGTGGTTCTCACAGGAAAGTGACGCTACAAAGACATGATGCAACACAAAACTCTTCTTAAATCTTCCTTCAAGCAGCTTTAATGTTTCAAAGAAATTCATTTTGTTTCTTATAATGTACATTGAAAACTCTCCGTCTGCTCTCTTTGCAGATGATGCTGTGTTTCTTCCTAATGAAACAGAGCGGAACGAGTACGTCCTCAACGACCATGGTGTGATGTATCAGGGTTCATATGAGGATGTGAACTTTAAGGACTGGGTTTATGGACAGGTTAGTCTGGATCAACAGAGCAAACTGCCACAATAAAAAAAAGCCAGAAACTGTGGTGCCTAAAACTGATTGTCGCTCGTGAGTGCTTGGCAGCTTTTTAGAGGTGTATCACCCGTATGTCCACAGCTTACTTGAAAAACTGTGTGTTATCAGAATCAAAATCAGAATCAGAAATACTTTATTGATCCCCGAAAGGAAACTCTGTGTTGCGGTCACACAAATAGTAAAATATAGTATAGTAAAAAAGAGTAGAAATATAAATAAAGAAAAATAAGGAGTGTGGATATGTACGGTATTTACATAGTTAAAGGAATATTATGATACAGTATTTACATAACTAACATAATTAAAGAGTTGTAATGGTGAAAAGTAATAATAATAATATTAATAGTAGCAGTTGAGTATTGCACACATTTGAGGCCAGTGTTATTGCACAAAACAGATAAGATTGTCCAGTTTCAACCCCTCTAAGTGTGTGTGTGTCCGACACTTAGAGGGAGGAGTTATAAAGTTTGATGGCCACAGGCAGGAAGGACTTCCTGTGGCGCTCTGTGGTGCATTTTGGGAGAATGAGTCTGTCACTGAAAGTGCTCCTGTGAATGAGCAGCAAGCCATGGAGTGGGTGCTAGACATTTTTCCAAGATGGCATGTAGTTTGGACAGCGTCCTCCTCTCTCACACCACCCACAGAGAGTCCAGCTCCACCCCCACAACGTCACTGGCCTTGCGGATCAGTTTGTTGTTGTTACAGGTTGTATACCCTTTAAAAAAGCCCAGTTGGCTCTGATTGGTCAGCGTTTCCCCATCTGCTCTCTCGGAATCTCTGCACCATCATTGCAGTCGAGAAAAGCTAGAACAGCACTGGATAGCGGTACCTTTTTATCTATTCATATGGAGTTATATACCTATCTTTATTCAAGAGTACATTCTTTCAATTTGAGAGCATTTCTCACTGATATTAGGTTCAGATTTTGTAATAATGTCCCTCAAAACCTTGCTCTCACACTCAAATAATCACTGCTCGGTTTTCTCTGCTTGTGCTCAAACTTTCTACTTGGACTCAAATATGTTGTTGATTGGACAGATTTCCTGCTCTCAGCCTTGGCCTTTCTCCTCGTAAATGTAATGAAGGTGTAATGAAATGATCCCTGCCCTGTTGAGTGTGCGTCCTGTGCATCCTTCTGCAGTACTCCCAAACCGCAAACCATTATATATACAGTATATATATATATACACCATTTTATATATATATATATATATATATATATATATATATATCTCACAATATATGTATATATATATATATGGTTCTAGGCAGAGTTTATAATACGGGCTGTGTGCATTTCTTTGAGTATTGAATATTTTGGACCTTGCTTTATAATTAAAGAAGAAATCTTACTTTACAATGTGGGAACTTTAAAGAAATACAAACAGCCCAGAGCATTTTTTCCTCCTATCCTAGAATATATCTGTGTTTTCTTACTACAGTTTGAGCGTGGCATTTTGGACACCTGTATTTACATCCTGGATGCATCAGAGATGCCGATCGGCGACCGAGGCAACATCATCAAAATGGTCAGGATGGGAGCCGCAATGGTGAGAAAACATTTTGCAGTTTTAGTTCAGCTATCTTGGTCCAGAGTGAAATATCTCAACAGCTGTATGATGGATTCTTAAAAATTTCTGATCACCCAGAGAATGAAGCCTATGATTCCCTCTTCCCCTCAGATTAACGCTCAGGACGATAACGGCGTGTGTGTTGGGAACTGGAGTGGCGACTACTCAATGGGCAGGTCCCCGACATCTTGGACGGGCAGCGTCGAGATCCTTCTGCAGTACGCTCAAACCGGAGTCCCGGTCAGCTTTGCCCAGTGCTGGGTGTTTGCTGGAGTCTTCAACACCTGTAAGAGCATGCACTGTTTCCAGGATACACTTGTCAAGGTGCCGTTTCAAGACTTTCAGTCTTGGCCCAGTAGATGGCCTACTGGGCCAAGGCCATAACCACATACTGTAGAGACCCAAAACAAAGACTACAAACAAATGCAAAGAGACAAAACTACCAAAACACTGACTACAAAATGACTACAAAGTATTTCAAAACAACCACAAACAGACCCAAACCCACCACAAAGATACAAAAAACAATTACAAAGTGACAAAAATGACTACAAAAAGACCTGTGTCTGTTGGGTAAAATCTTTATCTGAAAAGTAACTACAACTGAAAAAAATGCAGTGAACTTAAAACTACAATATTAAATATTTTGGAAATTGATCTTAATGCCATAATTAAAAATATTTACACCCCCCTATGTTATAATACAGGGGCATAAGTATACACCCCCCTATGTTAAAATACAGGGGCATAAGTATACACCCCCCTATGTTAAAATACAGGGGGCATAAGTATACACCCCCCTATGTTAAAATACAGGGGCATAAGTATACACCCCCTATGTTAAAATACAGGGGCATAAGTATACACCCCCCTATGTTAAAATACAGGGGGCATAAGTATACACCCCCCTATGTTAAAATACAGGGGGCATAAGTATACACCCCCCTATGTTAAAATACAGGGGGCATAAGTATACACCCCCCTATGTTAAAATACAGGGGACATAAGTATACACCCCCCTATGTTAAAATACAGGGGGCATAAGTATACACCCCCCTATGTTAAAATACAGGGGGCATAAGTATACACCCCCCTATGTTAAAATACAGGGGACATAAGTATACACCCCCCTATGTTAAAATACAGGGGGCATAAGTATACACCCCCCTATGTTAAAATACAGGGGGCATAAGTATACACCCCCTATGTTAAAATACAGGGGGCATAAGTATACACCCCCCTATGTTAAAATACAGGGGGCATAAGTATACACCCCCCTATGTTAAAATACAGGGGGCATAAGTATACACCCCCTATGTTAAAATACAGGGGACATAAGTATACACCCCCCTATGTTAAAATACACGGGGCATAAGTATACACCCCCCTATGTTAAAATACAGGGGGCATAAGTATACACCCCCCTATGTTAAAATACAGGGGACATAAGTATACACCCCCCTATGTTAAAATACAGGGGGCATAAGTATACACCCCCCTATGTTAAAATACAGGGGGCATAAGTATACACCCCCTATGTTAAAATACAGGGGGCATAAGTATACACCCCCCTATGTTAAAATACAGGGGGCATAAGTATACACCCCCCTATGTTAAAATACAGGGGGCATAAGTATACACCCCCTATGTTAAAATACAGGGGCATAAGTATACACCCCCCTATGTTAAAATACAGGGGGCATAAGTATACACCCCCTATGTTAAAATACAGGGGCATAAGTATACACCCCCCTATGTTAAAATACAGGGGGCATAAGTATACACCCCCCTTTGTTAAAATACAGGGGCATAAGTATACACCCCCCTATGTTAAAATACAGGGGGCATAAGTATACACCCCCCTATGTTAAAATACAGGGGGCATAAGTATACTCCCCCCTATGTTAAAATACAGGGGGCATAAGTATACACCCCCTATGTTAAAATACAGGGGGCATAAGTATACACCCCCCTATGTTAAAATACAGGGGGCATAAGTATACTCCCCCCTATGTTAAAATACAGGGGGCATAAGTATACACCCCCTATGTTAAAATACAGGGGGCATAAGTATACACCCCCCTATGTTAAAATACAGGGGGCATAAGTATACACCCCCCTATGTTAAAATACAGGGGGCATAAGTATACTCCCCCCTATGTTAAAATACAGGGGGCATAAGTATACACCCCCTATGTTAAAATACAGGGGGCATAAGTATACACCCCCCTATGTTAAAATACAGGGGGCATAAGTATACACCCCCCTATGTTAAAATACAGGGGGCATAAGTATACACCCCCTATGTTAAAATACAAGGGGCATAAGTATACACCCCCCTATGTTAAAATACAGGGGCATAAGTATACACCCCCCTATGTTAAAATACAGGGGGCATAAGTATACACCCCCCTATGTTAAAATACAGGGGGCATAAGTATACACCCCCCTATGTTAAAATACAGGGGGCATAAGTATACACCCCCTTATGTTAAAATACAGGGGGCATAAGTATACACCCCCCTATGTTAAAATACAGGGGGCATAAGTATACACCCCCCTATGTTAAAATACAGGGGGCATAAGTATACACCCCCCTATGTTAAAATACAGGGGCATAAGTATATACCCCCCTATGTTAAAATACAGGGGGCATAAGTATACACCCCCCTATGTTAAAATACAGGGGGCATAAGTATATGCCCCCTGTATTTTAAGGAGGAACATTTATTTATTTATGATACATTATTCATTCACAAAGAATATTAGTGTCCTTAAAGGTAGGATTTTCCAAAGTTGTTTAAATTTAAGGCATTAAGATCAATTTCTAGAAAGATGTTTTTTTTATTCCTCTTTTTAATCAACTTTAGCCTGGGTGTGTAAATTTTCTCAAGCCACTGTGTATGTATATATCCTTATTTTTTACTATATTTCAATGGAGCGGAAGCCTGAATGTGTGAAAAAGTGACACGCCATTAACCATGTGATATTTGTTGATAGCATGAAATATTTGATAATTTGAATATTTCATATCTCTGCAGTCCTACGCGCCCTCGGCATACCGGCGAGAACCATCACCAACTTCAATTCAGCTCACGACAGCAACGGCAACCTGAAGACCGACCTCATCTTCCTGCCTGACGGCTCGCCGGACACCGTCAACACCAGGGACTCCATCTGGTCAGGCATGCCTGTTGCTAGGAGATCGCTAGGCCAGAAACTAGACCTCATATGCTCCAATGCAATATTACTCAAATTTGTACTTAATTAATTACTTAAGCACTTTGGTACTTTCCACCCCACAGACACAAAAGTTCTACAAAGAGATGTAAAGAGACAAAGAGACACAAAGACAGAAACGTACGAGGACGAGACACAAGGACAGAAACGTACCAGTACGAGACAAAAAGACAGAAACGTACCAGGACGAGTCACAAAGACAGAAACGTACAAGGATGAGACACAAAAACAGAAACGTACCAGGACGAGACAAAAAGACAGAAACGTACCAGGACGAGACACCAAGACAGAAACGTACCAGGACGAGACACAAAGACAGAAACGTACCAGGATGAGACACAAAGACAGACACGTACCAGGACGAGACAAAAAAAAGAAACATACCAAGACGAGACACCAAGACAGAAACGTACCAGTATGAGACAAAAAGACAGAAACGTACCAGGACGAGTCACAAAGACAGAAACGTACAAGGATGAGACACAAGGACAGAAACGTACCAGGACGAGACACAAAGACAGAAACGTACCAGGATGAGACACAAAGACAGAAAAGACAGAAACGTACCAGGATGAGACAAAAAGACAGAAACGTACCAGGACGAGACAAAAAGACCGAAACGTACTAGGACGAGACAAAAAGACAGAAACGTACCAGAACAAGACACATAGACAGAAACGTACCATGACGAGACACAAGGACAGAAACGTACCAAGGCGAAACACAAAGACAGAAACGTACCAGGACGAGACACAAGGACAGAAACGTACCAGGACGAGACACAAAGACAGAAACGTACCAGGACGAGACACAAAGACAGAAACGTACCAGGATGAGACACAAAGACAGACACGTACCAGGACGAGACAAAAAAAAGAAACATACCAAGACGAGACACCAAGACAGAAACGTACCAGTATGAGACAAAAAGACAGAAACGTACCAGGACGAGTCACAAAGACAGAAACGTACAAGGATGAGACACAAGGACAGAAACGTACCAGGACGAGACACAAAGACAGAAACGTACCAGGATGAGACACAAAGACAGAAAAGACAGAAACGTACCAGGATGAGACAAAAAGACAGAAACGTACCAGGACGAGACAAAAAGACCGAAACGTACTAGGACGAGACAAAAAGACAGAAACGTACCAGAACAAGACACATAGACAGAAACGTACCATGACGAGACACAAGGACAGAAACGTACCAAGGCGAAACACAAAGACAGAAACGTACCAAGGCGAAACACAAAGACAGAAACGTACCAGGACGAGACACAAGGACAGAAACGTACCAGGACGAGACACAAAGACAGAAACGTACCAGGACGAGACACAAGGACAGAAACGTACCAGGACGAGACACAAAGACAGAAACGTACCAGGATGAGACAGAGCCACATGAACCAGTTCTAACTGGGGAAAATACCTTAAATTTGTATTTAAGTACAGTACTTGGGTAAATGTCCTTTCCACCACTGGAGAGAACCTAAATTTATTCAAGAGCACATTCTTTCAAACAAGTAGCTTGTGAGCTACCGCACACCTACAGGTTTCCAGTAGCTTGCCAATAGGTTGACAAATGGAGACACAAAATTACCACGATATTAAAAGTGAGCTAGCCGACTTTGTGGGTCGTAGACTTGTCATTTTTTCTTAGACCCTGATGGGAATATTTTCACTGCTATACTGTGTAAAATAGTCATAAACCTGGATGTGAAGTTAAGATTTATCATAAGCTCTGGGTATTGCAATTTCATCAAACAGTAGCTTCATTCAGCATCTGTGTGTAAATAAATGTAGGCAATGTGATGCAAGTGGCTCTTGGCCACTTTTATTTTTTGGAAGTAGCCGTTAGATAAAGAAAGGTTGGAGAGCCCTGCCTTAGATGGTCCAAATACTGCAGTTTCTTTACTGTGTAAGGTCTGTGACAATGACGGATGGGAGGGTAATCAGATATAACATTAAGGTATTAGAACATGTCTAATCTGTGGTTTGGCTGACTAAACACATGTACAAAAAGGTGTACTGACAGCACGTCTCTGTAGGAACTACCACTGCTGGAACGAGGTGTTCATTAATCGCTACGACCTGCCGGCTGGCCTCGGTGGATGGCAGGCGGTGGACGCCACGCCCCAGGAGACCAGTGATGGTAGGACAGACAGACACAGACAGACAAAGACGGAGGGATCAACAGATAGCTGGATGCTAAACATGATGTTTGTTTTACAGGATATTATCGCTGCGGTCCAGCTTCAATTATCGGCATCAAAAAAGGTTTGATCTCTCACCCGTATGATGCAAGGTTCGTCTTCTCTGAGGTTAGTTTCTTTCTTTGTTTCTTTAAAGGCCTAATGAAGTGAAAAAGGCATTTTTCAAGCCTTTGTCCATATGATAAATGTTTATTGTGGTTTTATATTTGTAAAAAGCATATGATATATATGATAATCATATGATAATCATGGTCTTTTCTCTTCTGGTGAAAAGTTTTAAACATTTGATTAGTCATCCTGCAACAATGTGACCCTATAGGGCAAATATCAGTTTGCTTCACTTAAAAGGGTTGTTTTGGACACTGAAAGGTATTTTTCTGTGTCTAAAAACATTATGGAAAGGATCCTTACCTGTTCAACCAGAAACAGCTTTGAAAGAACTAGCGCTAAACCCACCAGACTTCATTAAAAAAACTATACTTTTACATGAAAACGGTAAACAATGGGATTTGTTCAACCAAAACCAGAGTTGAGTTTGTTGGAAAAGTGAAGTGATTTCCATAAGTTTTATTTAGTTTTTGTCGACTTTGAATAAACTGTATTTTACGATGCGCAATTTCACGGCTATTTCTATGTTCTTTAACAGAAAGGTTGACCTCTGTAGATGAATGAAAATCAATGGCAATAGCAATGGCAAAACAAGCTCTTTTGTCCATCCATCCATCCATCCATCTTCATCCGCTAATCCGGTAATGGGTCTCAGGGGGCAGCAGCTCCAGCAGGGGACCCCAAACTTCCTTTTCCCGAGCCACATCAACCAGCTCCAACTGGGGGGTCCCGAGGCATTCCCAGGCCAGGTTGGAGATATAATCTCTCCACCTAGTCCTGGGTCTTCCCCGAGGCCTCCTCCCAGCTGGACGTCCTTCCACCTAGTCCTGGGTCTTCCCCGAGGCCTCCTCCCAGCTGGACGTCCCTCCACCTAGTCCTGGGTCTTCCCCGGGGCCTCTTCCCAACTGGATGTGCCTGCACCACCTAGGGACCACCCCAAGAGGCATCCTCACCAGATGCCCGAGCCACCTCAAACGGCTCCTTTCGACGTGAAGGAGCAGCGGCTCTACTCCGAGCTCCTCTCGGATGACTGAGCTTCTCACTCTATCTCTAAGGGAGACGCCAGCCCCCCCCGCAGAAAACCCATTTCAGTCGCATGTACCCTGGAACACAAGCTTGTGAAAGTAAATACAAACTTCACAATTGCCTATTAACTTACATTGTAGCAACAATCTTGCTTAATACTGGACCAAAGTTAAAGATTGTTGTTCCCATCAGTCTATAAAACAATTCAATTAAATTGTATTCATATTATCAAATCATAACAAGAGTTATCTTGAGACGCTTTGATTAAGCAATAGCTCATTACAGGCTGAGGTATGTTGTGATTTTTTCACAGCTAAGCGGCGTTGTTCAGCCCGACGCAAAGCCATCACATATGGCAACATGAATATATATTCCCATTCCAATACAAAATATGTTAATAACAAACAATAATTTCACAATGGAACAGGCGCTCCTGGACTGCCTGCACACACCGAGGCAGCTGCTGTGGAGCGGAGGTAATGTTAGCTTACACCAGCAGCTAGCATAGGCTGTTGTTTTTTTGCTATCACCAAAGATTGTCTATAACTAAAGAGAACGGTGCATATCTTCCCCCTCTCTCCTCTTTCTCACATAGCTGTCCTCTCAAAAATTAAAGGCAGAAAAGCCAAAAAAATAACCTTAAGGAGAATGCATTGCATGCTGATGAATAGTTACACACTGACGGTGTTTCCTCCAGGTGAACAGTGACATTATCTTCTCCAAGCGGGATCGCTACGGAACGCTGACTCCGTACAGGGTGGAAAGGGATTACATTGGAAAGGCTATTTACACCAAATCTTTGGGCAGCGACTCACCAACCAACATCACACAGACGTACAAGTACCCTATAGGTAACACACACACGCACACACATTTCAAATTACAAAAAAAACAATAAGACAAGACTTATCTTATTGGTTTAAACGCACAAGTGAAAATCAAGATCTTTTTTACATGGAAACACTGCTGTTGTTGTCCACAGGGGACGCCAAAATTAACACAAAATGAAAGTTTGTTGTAGTTGCTTTAATGGCACGGATAGTAATGTTGAAAAGCTAGCAAGATATGAGAGTAGCATCTCACCTCCCAACGCCCACACAGATATCCACGAGACCTTTCGAAAAACAAAAATCTCCCCCCAAAAAGGAACGTGGATGGTTCCCAACAACGCTCAAGTTAAATAAATAATCAGTTCACTACTTTCATTGAATTTGGATGTTTTTTGTCAATTTTATAGCATTTGGAGAAAAAATGATTGGTGAAAAGAACTTTAAAAAAAAGTGTAAAACAGAGAGTCAATAAAAATGACTAAAATGTGAACAAATGTCAAATAAAGTGACAAATGTAAAAAAAACAAAAAACAACACAAACATTTCAAAAGGTATGGAAAAAGTCGACAAATGTTGAAAAAGTGACAGAATCATCGGGGAAAGACACAAAAGGGTAAAAAAAGACGACCATAAGCTTGATAAAAGGTTTTTTTATTTTAAATTTTGACTCAGAAAATTTTTTTTTCAGGTTGGAGGGAAGAGTTAATGGCACGGTTAGTCATGTTGAAAAGCTAGCAAGATATGAAAGTAGCATCTCCCCTCCCCTCCCCACACCCACACACAGATATATCCACAAGACCTTTCCAAAAAACAAAATACTCCCCCCAAAAATTGTAGCTGTCCAACAGAAAAACGGCAACCATGCCGTCAATTTCCATGCATGTCAACTCCCTCAGCGGTCGCCACTGCTGAATAGCATGTGTACTCTAGTTTGTCCTCTAGTTGTATCTGCAGCCCTTTAAAGTCTCTTTCAGGTATGAAAGAGACTTTAGTAATACAATATTTTCCTGTGTGTGTACTTTAAATTTGTGCAGCAGCTGTGTTTGTAGATACTGTGTCTTTTAATGTGATTTGATTTAAGACTTGAGGGAGTTGGGAGACGTTGGAGTTTGTGGTGAAGTGATATCTGTCTGCAGGTAGTGCTGAGGATAACAGGACTATGGCCCAGGCGGATGAATACGGCATACAAAGGGATCAATCTGAGCTGCCTGAGACCACACTGTCTGTCATTATTAACGCCAGTCAGGTAACACACCAGTCTATATGTCTGTCTTTCAGTACTGAACACTATGGGTGTCTAGATTTCAATTCGAAAATTGATCAAAATTAAAAAAAATTTGATTAAAAATATCAAAGCAGGATCAGCGATTTCCTGTCATTGTTTCACTTTCCATCCCCGCCTACTTCGCATGTCTAGAAAAAACAGACATTGCGTAGGGAATCCAGCTGGTAGCATGCAGCTAAAGACACAAGCTATATATGCTCCAGCATCCCTAGCACTGGTGCCCCAGCTTGACTGCAATGACAATAAACAAGAACCTCATATATTTAGGCTGCTTACGCATTCAGTCAGTCAATCATCTGCCACGCTTTCTCTTGGTGTTTCATTACGGCGCGTTTCTTTTTTTCTTTATTACAAATAATGTGTTTCACGTTATCATACTTCCACAAGAAGCTGCTGCTCACTCTGTATAAAGTATGAACAATGTGTATTCTCCATTTTAGCATCAATAAATCTGTGACTGACCTCAAGGTATGTTGAGGAAAGCCGTGAACATGCATCTATCTGGAATGCTTGAGCCTGGCTCAACCTAGTCGCTCTTCCTCAGCCTGGCTCGACCTTCGCACCAAGCCAAGATGCACAGATCAGACTAGGTCAAGCCGCGCTTTATTGGTTATCCTGGATTTATAAATTCTGCTTTTGTGAAACAGTCCTCAGGTTGAAAAGAAATGCAAAGTTACTCTTTATGTACAAATTCAATGTATTTGTGCTCTCCTCCCTTCTCTCCAGGTCAACCTGGGTCAGGACGTCATCGTACGGGTGGATTTCCACAACCAGAGTAATGTCCCCACAACCATCCAAGCCAACCTGACCGGGTCTGTCATCTTCTACACCGGAATCAGAGCCAGTCACTTGAAAGATCACAACTTCACCATCACCGTGCCAGCCAATCAGAGTGAGCGATATCAGAGAGGAAATAGTATTTGCGGTTATTAGAGATAATCTCTGCTACAATCTCTCTTTGTGTGTGTGTGTGTATGTGTGTTTGCAGGGAAGAGTGAGATGGTGAAGATCAAAGCTGCTGAGTACATACACTTGTTGGGCACTCAGCGTTGCCTGCACTTTGTTGTGACTGGACAGGCTGAGGACGAAGCAGTGACTGCCATCAAGGTGCTCATGCTGCAGATCCCGACGCTCACTGTGACGGTAAGACTCGTGTCAGGGTGGAAAATCGGCCACGTTCCCTCTTTAAGATTTAGCTTGGTTTACGGTATTTTGTTGTGTTACCTCTGTTAGTCGTTAAGAGGAAGTTAAGACATAGAGCTTTTATTGTGATGGGAAAACCAGAAGTGGTAAAAATACAAGAGGTGGAAAAAATACAAACATATTGTACTCAAGTAAAAGCAACAATACTTTCATGAAATTTACTCAAGTACAAGGGAAATTGCCTTTCTGAAACATTACTCAAGTAAAAGTAATAAGTAGTTCATTTAAAATGTACTTTAAGTAAAAGTTACTTAGTTACATCTAAAAAAACTAAAACTGGGCGGGGGGATCTCTCCCTTAAAGTGAAAATAGATCAAAGGGTCATAAATCCAAAAGTATTTTGTTTTCAATGAAAAACAAATCTATAAAATGTATAAACATATACAGTATAAAAATTTAACACATGTCACACAATTTGGCCAGTGTCCTACATATGTTGTCTTACGGGGTTGCTAGTGCTAGACAAAAATTAGTAATGACATGAAACATGTTGTTTTGCTAATTGGGAATTTGCTATTAGTCATGAAAACTTTGTTTAAAGTAGCCTACCAATGCACACATACTTACCAAAACATGCTTCCACAGATTAGTGTTCATTTTGTCACCTATTTGGAATTTAGTCTTGTGCCAAATGTCCTTGTTAGTTTTAGTTATATTTAGTCATTCACATGTTTTTTTGTTAGTCAAGTTTTAGTCAACTAAAAGTCTTGTCAGATCAGTCTAGTTTTAGTCAAAAGAGAACTCAAGGTATCTTAGTCAAGTTTTAGTCAAAACATTTTAGTCTTAAATAAAATATTTCTGAGATTATTTCTGGTAACCATTTCAGTCAAATAGTGTTTCACACATCTCAAATATTGGTTAAATGTCACAATTACCTGACAAAATACACTTGTTGAATGATTTTTGTTGAATGCAACTTGTTAAATGCGTTTTTATATCAAGCCTCTTCCAAGGGCCATGGCTCCTGGGCTCTACAGCACCTTGTTATACAGACACATGTTAGATAAGAGCCAGGGCTCCTGGGCTCTACAGCACCTTGTTATACAGACACATGTTAGATGAGAGCCAGGGCTCCTGGGCTCTACAGCACCTTGTTATACAGACACATGTTAGATGAGAGCCAGGGCTCTTGGGCTCTACAGCACCTTGTTACAGACACCTGTTAGATAAGAGCCAGGGCTCCTGGGCTCTACAGCACCCTGTTTCACAGACACATGTTAGATAAGAGCCAGGGCCCCTGGGCTCTACAGCACCTTTTTCAGACTGAAAATGAAGAGAGATTTAATCTTAGTTTTTCGTCAACAATAATGCATGTTAATTTAGTCTTAGTCAGTGTTTTTGGACAATGGTGCAGTCTCGTCATCATCTCGTCTTTTTCATGGAAAAAAAGGTCGTTAATGAACATATTTAGTCTCGTCTCGTCTGACGAAATGAACAATACCTCCGATTAGATGTGGAGTTTTGAGTATTGAATGCTGCCAGTTCAGTCACCTTTGGCAAGTACCTCTGGCATTGATTGATGATACTATTGGCCCTCTTGAATTCAAAAGAAATGTGGCCAATGATTTTTGGCCAGCAGGATTCAGAGTTTCAGCTGGTATTTCTCCTTAAACAGTCTCTGAGCAGTCATTGCTCGCCCGATCCACCTCCATCTCGTTCTCAGTCTCCTACAGAAAGGCGCCTGGTAGGAAGCCTAGATACTGATTCATCACTGTAGTGGTTCCGGGCGGGATTTCTTTTCTTCCTTTCGGTCTTTGTTAGTCAAAGTGTTTTTTTTAACTCTGTAAAAGATGGAATTTGTAATGTAGCTAAATACACTGGCATTCTTTTTTTTATAGGAGATGTTATTGACTTGTGTTGTTGTTGTTGTTGTTCTTTTTCTACTACATCTTCTGTGTTTCCAGCTGAGCGGCTTGCCCAAGGTGCAGCAGGAGATGTTTGCCAAAGTTACCTTCACCAACCCCTTCAACTTCGCCCTGCAGGCCTGTAGCCTGTCCATGGAAGGAGCTGGAGTCATGCGCGAGAAGACACGTTTCTACAGGTACACACACACACACACACACACAGGCCCGGCCCTAAACAATTTGGTGCCCTAGGCAAGATTTTAGGTGGCGCCCCCCTGTACAGTACTTGCATGTCAGCTAGTGTACATATACTCACAAGAAACTAAAAAGCTTTGTCTTGGACATTTTTTATTTACATAAAACAATATTCACATTAAAAAAAACTTAAAAATAATTAAAGAAACAAAACAAATGAACTCAATATCTGAAATACAATATAAATAGCTTATATAAAGTATTAAATTAAAATACTACCAAAAAAGTTTAAACAAGTGACATTAACGTAAATACAATATAAATAACCTATAGAAAGTATTACATTTAAATACTCCCAAAAAAGTGTAAACAAGTGACATTAAATTAAATACAATATAAATATGGCACTGTGCAAAGTAAGAAATCAAAGAAATGAGTAGGCACAAAAAATACAAGCATTTAAAAAAAAAAACATGAAAATATGATCTTATGAATAGCTCTTCTGGTTATTTTAGTCTGCCTTAACTTGAATTACTTCAAAAGGAGGGGCACTTGATGCTGCTTCTTCAGTGCTGGGTTGTGCTGCTGAGGTGAGATGATTTGCAGGGGTTTGACTGAGAAACCTCAGCAGTGCATCTGAAGACAGAAGAGGAATATGTGACCCCAGTCTAATAATAAACACATTATTTCAAGAATAAAGTCAAATTAAATTAAATAATATAAACAAAAAAGAGATGCATGCATGATGTACACTATTGTTTATAATATACAATATAAATTTTGGATTAGAAAAATTATTACTGTAATGATGTTGTTATTACAGTGAAATGCTAATTAGAATAATGCTATGGATCGGTAAACTGCAGAATAATATACTATAGCATGTGGGAAAGCTAACTTTGCTGTAACATTAATGATGTACACTTTAACACTAACATAGTTTAACATGATGAACACACTTAAGATAATATGAGCTATAACACAGCTAATAGCTAGGCTTATAAGTATGAAAAATTAATAGTATTTTGAACGACTATTACCACCTGGGAAAAGGTAAAATAACCATGTCAATGCAAATAACATTATAATATCTGCTTAATAAATCTAATATATACACATTTGCCTGAGGATGGCAAGAGGGGGGGCATTTAAATCACTATTTTCCAACAACTGGGCCCTTCCATAACATTAACTGATGTTAAAACTAACAGATAGCGCTCGCTATTTATTGATTAGCCAACTATGTCATGCTAACGGCTAATGCTATTATCGATCATTGTTCTGCAACAGCAAAATAATATCATTATCATCATCACCTTTACTGTAACATTACCTCTGTCTTTGTCACGTTTTTCATCCTCTTCTTCTCTTTTTTTCCTCCCCTGGGCACCAGACAGTTTAGGATGCTTTGACATTATGAGATTTAGATGCAGGTAAAAGAAGTCGGGCTTATTTTTTTTTAATTAAGGTGACGTTACTGTACGTACACACCGCCACCGACTTGAGCTGAAAAAGCTCTGGCCGCCCCGCCAAGGACGCTTGTCAAAAAGTACGGGGACGCTTTCAGACGCTTTCAGACGCTTCGGCCGCTCTGATGTGGCGGCGTTCGTATAGCGCTATTGGTCAAATCGGTGTTGTGAGCAAAACGCTTTCGTAAATATTTCGCGCTTGTCCTCTATGTGTATCATTGGATAATTATGGATCATCGCATTTGCGCATTTAATAAGGGTAAAATGATCTGCAAAACAGATTGTACCATTCACATCAAGCAAGGAACACTAACATGCTACGGCGCACTGCTCATTTCCCTCGTTAAAAAGATGATGAATCATCAACTCACCGGACACACCGACTATCTCGGCTACTTTATCCCATGCCTCGTTTTTTTTAACTGGTCGCTATACGCAAACAACGTCATATCATAAATGATAGGAAACCCAGCAACGGCGAGGATGAGCTGATCCTCCATTGCCCTCGGAACAAATGTTTTGGTAAGAACGAAAAGATTACATCGTATGTTTCTCCGGAATCAGTCAGCGTGAAGGACTTCTATATTCCGATTGGCGTTAGCCGCTGCTTGCCGCTGAACCGCGTCATAGCTCATTACCATAAAGTTGAAAAAATTCAACTTTCAGATTGACGCTCAAAACGCCCAAAACGTGACGCCGACAGATTTGCCGCTCTTTGCAGCTGACAGAAGCCGGCTTCCATTGAAAATGAATGACTTCCGGTATCTTTAGACGCTCAAGTCGGTGGCGGTGTGAACGTACGGTAATAGGTACAGCACAGGCCGGGCGCCCCCTGGTGGTTTGCGCCCTTAGCATTTGCCTATACTGCCTAAGCCACAGGCCGGCCCTGTACACACAGACAAATAGCACTGGCACTCACACAAAAAGTGTGAGTGCTAGGGATGCTGGAGCACCCCCTGGTGGCCCAGCTTTAAAACTGCGATGACAATAAAATGATATCTTCTAAATATCTATGGTTGTTTTTTCTGTTCCCTGACATTTTGTATGCCATGTTTGGGGTGTGTGGGATGAAAAGAAAGATATATTTTGTAATTTCAAAACAACAAGCATTCCACTCAGTCAAAGATTTTGCTCACTTTCTATCAGCTCTACATCTACAAACGAAAGGCCTCTTCACCGAGGTGGAACAGCTGATCCAGTTGGGTCTCTGTTTACCAGTGTCTTCTGCTGGCTCCAAAAGGTCTTTCTCAGCTCTTCGCTTCCTGAAAACCTGGCTCCGTATCTGTTATTGATACTATAGCACTATCACTCAGAGTAGACTTTTACACATGGCACTGCTTCACGTCCACAAAGACATTTTGGATGAATTGATATTCATGGTCTTATGGCAGAGTTTATCAGATTTAGATAGGCTTAATTTTTTCATCGCTGGTTTTTGGACTTCGCTGTGCAGGCCATGTTGGGACAGGCTTAACATGGTTTAATGTACCTAAACAACAGTCAATGATTACCAAATTTCTCTCTCATATTGCTTCTCATAACCACTGAAAACTGTCAAAACAATTGAACCCAAAATCCAATTATTATGGGCCTAATCTGTTCTGTTATCTAAGCGGTTCTGCTTCATTAGAGCCTATTGTAAGGAAAAAGCTTACCATGGTTTAATGTACCTAAACAATGATCAATGATTACCAAATTTCTCTCTCATGTTGATCCTAATAACCACTGAAAACTGTCCAAAATTTGGTTATTGGTGTTTAGGTAGGCTACATTAAAACACTTTAAACCTTTTCACATAAGGACTTTTAAAGCACTTGAGGCTCGTGGAGAGTCAACCCACTGCTGAAAATGTGAAGCAGAAACGCTTAATGTCAAATAAAGTCCATAATAATTGGACTTTGGGTTCGATATTTTGACAGTTTTCAGTCATTATAAGGAACAATATCAGAAAAAAATTTGGTAGTCATTGATCATTGTTTAGGTACAATAAACCACATTTAGCCTTTTCCTCGCCATAGGCACCAATGAAGATGAAAACAATGTGAGATAACTTCTATAATTGTTGGATTTTGATCTAGTTTTTTTTGACAGGCTTAAGTGTTCATGACAAAATATGGCCATGAGACACTTGGTGATCATTGAACGTTGATTACGTACATTAAACCACATCATGTCTTTTCCTTGTAGGCGCTAATGAAGCAGAAATGATTGTCAGAACATCCATAATAATTGGACTTTGGGTGGTCTGCAGAATACAGAGCCTAACATAGTATCTTTAGACTCTACGTGGACCGCGCCCTCCCTCAGTACCACTTGCCAAAAATGACTTCTCGTGCCTCTGCACACACACACGTGATATATAAGTGAAGTCAAAACACCTCGATCACCCCCTGGGGATAGGTCATAAGTCCCGACCCCTCTATGTTAGCGGATTGGACATGGGCCCAACTAAAAAATCAATGTGCACGTCAAATATTTTTTCCTAGCTGCAAAGGTTAATTGATTAGTTGTCAACTATTAAATTAACCTGCAACTATTTTGATAATCGATTAATTGGTTTAAGCAAAATATTCTGCAGATTCCAGCTTCTTAAATGTGAATGTTGTCTAGTTTTACCAGTCCTTTGAATTGATGAACATGGGCCAAAAAACAATCAACAGAAAAACTAAGTAAACGTCAAATAATGTTTTTCCCAAAGATGGTTTCTGTAGCATTTTTTTGTAGAAAAGCAAAATGCTTAAAAATCGGTTGAAAATGTAGCGAGAAATTATAATTTTGATTGTGGATTGACCTCCTGCCTTGAAACATGCCAAAATTGTTGCAGCATCTACGTATTGCTCTATATAGTGTATATATACTGTGTGTGTGTATATATATATATGGCAGCTCCTGGATATTTTGGCTTCCCATTTGTACAATGAGAAGAAGTGGAGACGTGTTGTCCATCTTTATATACAGTGTATGATCTTAAGCAAGCAGCACACAATTTAGAAAACCCAACTGGTAAATCAAATGTTTTCATACATAATTTTCCTCCTTGTTAATGTTTTCCTAAACTAACTTTAAAAAGTAAAAATGTGAGTATTTTATGGAGAAATAAAGAGATGTGAAATGTTTATATTGTCACATAAAAGCCTCTTACATGCCAAATGTCAAAATCTGTTGTATAGGACACACTGCAAAATTAAAAAAAAAGGTTTAACAGAATTATTCTGTTGCATGTTCCATGGACTATATTTAAAATAAATTACAATAATAGACTGCATTTACATAAAACCTGTAAGTGTGAATAACCATAACATTTTTCATTTTCCCTATCCGGAGTGTTTTGCCTTAACTTTTGTACAGTGGGAGGAAGTGGCGAAACGTTGTTCATCTTTATGTACAGTCCATGGTGATGGTATGTGGTTGTTTGGCTCATGTGTATTTATACCCGTACACCTGTGTGTGTACACCTGTGTGTTTCAGAGTCATTGAGCCTCAGGCTTCCATCTCTTGGAAGGAGTCCTTCACCCCTCGGCGGGCCGGAAAGCGCTGCCTTGTGGCGGTGATGGACTGCAGCAACCTCTGTGAGGTAACCGCCACACCTTCCTCTCTCACATTACCTGCAGTATAAAAGTAAAGTGCAATACATTAACAATACACTTGCCTCACACTTCAACAAAGACAACCTTGCTGTACACAGTTTTCAGATAATAGGAAACAGAACAGAAATTAAGTGCAATGCAAAATGGATTTCTCACAGAAACACGTTCCCTACAGTGAGTTCATTATGTTTCTACTTATAAATCTCAACAAAGTACACAGTTGCCATACAATGTGTGTTTAATGTATAAATGTATTTATCAAATGGAGAGACAGCGATTGGCAGAACAGGCAGCAACGTGACTCTGATCCAACGGAAATCTAATCTGTCAGATTGATAGCACTCTAGCCCAATGGATTGGGGGGGGGCAATAATATCTCACGGGATGCAGGTGCCACCCCTGCCCCCCCCAGAGCACCACTGCTGTGCGTAGTTACAGACACAGTTCTGTTGAGCACAAATTTAAAGTACTTGTACTTTGAGTATTTTCCATTTCATGCTGCTTTGTACTTCTTCTCCACTACATCTCAGAGGGAAATACACTTGCCTTGTTGTTTTTTCAGTTGAGGGGAGTCGCTCGTGTCAACATCACGCCCTGAGATGATTGGTCCAGAGAGCTGTGTGACCCCGTCCATTTCTACTACGCCTCCACCAATCACAGCAGGTTCAGACTGAGTGGGCGGAGCCGACAAACCACGCAATGATTTTATTTCAATTTACACAAATCATTGGAAATTCCACGCTTTGATATTTTTGCTCCACAGACAGAGATGTGACATTTTAAAATGACTTTAGTTTAGTGAGGAAGCTTGAGGGTTAAAGGTCATATAGAGGAATAATAATAGATCCTTTTTTTTAAACATAAAATAGCTTTAGTGTGGAAATTTGAGGAATTATTGATAAAATGAGATTTAAGAACTAAAATATGATAATTATTACTCAATGCTTTTAAATCAATAAACGTCTCAGAGAGTCTCTTCTCACACTGAGATAAAAAAACTGTTTAATCATAATTTTAATGTTTGGATGAAAACACATTGTGTGTGATTGTACTGTAGTCTTTTTTTTCTTTTCACTGCCAAAGCTTTTCTATTAGCAATAAAAAGCATTTTCAAAACCACAGAAGGTGTCACACATTATTTCCAAATCCATCCAAATCACTGATGACAGGACAAACTGCAGTTCAGTTTTTGCTCAGTTGCTCCCCTTGTTGCCAGGATGCAGACCACCACAGCGGACCCGCTGTTTGTTTTTACCGAACAGTTGTAAGAACAAGGGGTGGGTGCTGTAGATCCGTCATCCGTCCCTGGTAGGCAGGCAGGCAGAGATTCTATGGCACAGAAAAATAAGGTTAGAAGCAAATTAGTTTCATGGCCGGCTATTTTCATAAAGGGACATTTCAACCACTCCGTTTTCAGAAATAACAGTTTTTAGAAAAGTGTTCGGTTACAAGTACCCGCGTGTCAGTGCCGTCAAGAGCATGCCAATCCTGTAGGTGGCAGTGTAACGAGAAGCTCAAACCCACATTGGCCAATCAGAATCCTGAAAATAGCAGCAAAAAATCACTTCCTCTCTCTTCTCTTCCTCGTTTGTCTCAGTTTACATGCAAACAAAGATTTGATGTTTTTCAAAATAACCATGTACAGTATGTGTAAACAGGGCCTGAGACATCTGGCCAGCAGTGAGTGGTTTCTATGGTGCAGTGTTGATTAGTGGATCAATTGCAGGTGGGCAGCTGGGAGCAGGTGAACCAGCTTAGCAGCAATTAGGAGCCGGAAGATTGAGGGAATCACCATGGCAACAACACAGACAACACACCTACAGACAACATACCTACTACCTGTATACCACATACTTTAACGTCAGATGTGAATGTGAAATGTGATCAAAATACGTTCTCCACCAGTGGTTATTACATCATAATCATCATTTCAGGATTTAGAAAGCATCACAGGACAGAGACGATACTGGTGAAAATTACTAATAAAGTCCTAACTGCTGCAGACAAAGTACTTGTCTCTGGACTTGTTTTACTAGATCTTTGTGTGTGTGTGTTGTCTCTGGACTTCTTTTACTAGATCTTAGTGTGAGTGTTTGTGTGTGTGACACCATTGACCAGACTATCCTGTTACAGAGACTGTAACATTATCCATCCATCCATCTTCATCCGCTTATCCGGAGTCGGGTCGCGGGGGCAGCAGCTCCAGTAAGGGACCCCAAACTTCCCTTTCCCGAGCCACATCAACCAGCTCCGACTGGGGGATCCCGAGGCGTTCCCAGGCCAGGTTGGAGATATAATCTCTCCACCTAGTCCTGGGTCTTCCCCGAGGCCTCCTCCCAGCTGGACGTGCCTGGAACACCTCCCTAGG
>CM057247.1:1151071-1251071 GCA_029931835.1 Etheostoma nigrum
CTTCATCCGCTTATCCGGAGTCGGGTCGCGGGGGCAGCAGCTCCAGTAAGGGACCCCAAACTTCCCTTTCCCGAGCCACATCAACCAGCTCCGACTGGGGGATCCCGAGGCGTTCCCAGGCCAGGTTGGAGATATAATCTCTCCACCTAGTCCTGGGTCTTCCCCGAGGCCTCCTCCCAGCTGGACGTGCCTGGAACACCTCCCTAGGGAGGCGCCCAGGAGGCATCCTTACCAGATGCCCGAACCACCTCAACTGGCTCCTTTCGGCGCGAAGGAGTAGCGGCTCTACTCCGAGCTCCTCTCGGATGACTGAGCTTCTCACCCTATCTCTAAGGGAGACGCCAGCCACCCTCCTGAGGAAACCCATTTCGGCCGCTTGTACCCTGGATCTCGTTCTTTCGGTCATGACCCAGCCTTCATGACCATAGGTGAGGGTAGGAACGAAAATTGCACGGTAGATCGAAAGCTTTGCCTTCTGGCTCAGCTCTCTTTTCGTCACAACGGTGCGATACACGGAATGTAATACCGCACCGGCTGCTCCGATTCTCCGACCAATCTCACGCTCCATGGTCCCCTCACTCGCGAACAAGACCCCAAGGTACTTAAACTCCTTCACTTGGGGTAAGGACTCACTCCCCACCTGAAGAAAGCACTCCATCGGTTTCCTGCTGAGAACCATGGCCTCAGATTTAGAGGTGCTGATCCTCATCCCAGCCGCTTCACACTCGGCGGCGAACCGGTCCAGTGAGTGCTGAAGGTCACAGACCGATGATGCCATCAGGACCACATCATCTGCAAAAAGCAGCGATGAGATCCCGAGCCCACCGAACTGTAACCCCTCCCCGCCCCGACTACGCCTCGATATCCTGTCCATAAATATTACAAACAGGATTGGTGACAAAGCGCAGCCCTGGCGGAGGCCAACCCTCACCTGGAACGAGTCCGACTTACTGCCGAGAACCCGGACACAGCTCTCGCTTTGGTCATACAGAGATTGGATGGCCCTGAGAAGGGACCCCCTCACCCCATACTCCCGCAGCACCTCCCACAATTTCTCCCGGGGGACCCGGTCATACGCCTTCTCCAGATCCACAAAACACATGTAGACTGGTTGGGCATACTCCCAGGCCCCCTCTAAGATCCTTGCGAGAGTGAAGATGTGGTCCGTTGTTCCACGGCCAGGACGGAATCCGCATTGTTCCTCTTCAATCCGAGGTTCGACTATCGGCCGAACCCTCCTTTCCAGCACCTTGGAGTAGACTTTGCCAGGGAGGCTGAGAAGTGTGATACCCCTATAATTGGCACACACCCTCTGGTCCCCCTTTTTGAAGAGGGGAACCACCACCCCGGTCTGCCACTCCTTAGGCACCGTCCCAGACTTCCACGCAATGTTGAAGAGGCGTGTCAACCAAGACATCCCCTCCACACCCAGAGCTTTCAGCATTTCTGGACGGATCTCATCCGTCCCTGGGGCTTTGCCGCTGTGGAGTTGTTTGACTACCTCAGCGACTTCCACCAGGGAAATTGACGACAATCCCCCATCATCCTCCAGCTCTGCCTCTACCACAGAGGGCGTGTCAGCTGGATTTAGGAGTTCCTCAAAGTGCTCCTTCCACCGCTCTATTACCTCCCCAGTTGAGGTCAACAACGTCCCATCCTTGCTGTATACAGCTTGGATGATTCCTCGCTTCCCCCTCCTGAGGTGGCGAACGGTTTTCCAGAAGCACCTTGGTGCCGACCGAAAATCCTTCTCCATGTCTTCTCCGAACTTCTCCCACACCCGCTGCTTTGCCTCTGTCACAGCAGAGGCTGCAGCCCTTCGGGACCGTCGGTACCCTGCAACTGCCTCCGGAGTCCTCCGAGACAACATATCCCGGAAAGACTCCTTCTTCAGTCGGACGGCTTCCCTGACCACCGGTGTCCACCAGGGTGTTCGCGGGTTACCGCCCCTTGAGGCACCTAAAACCCTAAGACCACAGCACGCCGCCGCAGCTTTAGCAATGGAAACTTTGAACATTGTCCACTCAGGTTCAATGCCCCCAGCCTCCACAGGGATGCACGAAAAGCTCCGCCGGAGGTGTAAGTTGAAAGTCCGTCGGACAGGGGTCTCCTCCAGACGTTCCCAGTTTACCCGCACTACCCGTTTGGGCTTACCAGGTCTGTCCAGAGTCTTCCCCCACCCCCTGACCCAACTCACCACCAGATGGTGATCAGTTGACAGCTCTGCCCCTCTCTTCACCCGAGTGTCCAAAACATACGGCCTCAGATCAGATGAAACGATTATAAAATCGATCATTGACCTTTGGCCTAGGGTGCTCTGGTACCACGTACACTTATGAGCATCCCTATGTTCGAACATGGTGTTTGTGATGGACAATCCATGACTAGCACAGAAGTCCAACAACAGACAACCACTCTGGTTTAGATCAAGGAGGCCGTTCCTCCCAATCACGCCTCTCCAAGTATCTCCATCATTGCCCACGTGTGCATTGAAGTCCCCCAGCAAAACTATGGAGTCCCCCACTGGAGCCCCATACAGGACTCCATTCAAGGTCTCCAAGAAGGCCGAATACTCCGAACTCTTGTTTGGTGCATATGCACAAACAACAGTCAGAGTTTTCCCCCCCATCACCCGCAGGCGTAGGGAGGCGACCCTCTCGTCCACCGGGGTAAACTCCAACGCAGCGGCGCTCAGCCGGGGGCTTGTGAGTATCCCCACACCCGCCCGGCGCCTCACACCCTGGGCAACTCCGGAGTAGGACAGAGTCCAACCCCTATCCAGGAGTACGGTTCCAGAACCGAGACTGTGCGTAGAGGTAAGCCCCACCAGATCTAACTGGTAGCGCTCCACCTCCCGCACAAGTTCCGGCTCCTTCCCCCACAGAGAGGTGACATTCCACATCCCCAGAGCCAGCCTCTGCCGCTCGGGTCTGGTCCGTCGAAGCCCCTGACCTTGCCATATAGCAGCGCACCCGACCCCTTTGGATCCTCCCACGGGTGGTGGGCCCATGGGCTGGAGGGAGAAGTGCCACGTTGCTTTTTCGGGCTGTGCCCGACCGGGCTCTGTGGCAAACCCGGCCACCAGACGCTCGCTCACGAGCCCACCATCTGGGCCTGGCTCCAGACGGGGGCCCCGGGCTTCTTCCGGGCGGGGTCCCTCTATCCCTTCCTTGTTCTTCCATCCGAGTCTTTGAACCATTCTTTGTCTGGCCCCTCACCTGAGACCTCTTTGCCATGGGAGACCCTACCAGGAGCACAAAGCTCCAGACAACACAGCCCTCAGGTTCATAGGGACACACAAACCTCTCCACCACGATAAGGTGATGGTTACCGGAGAGGCATTTAAAGGTCCACCCATACAATTAGAAACTGAACTATACATCAACAAAAGACACAATGTGGCAGTTTGAGAGGCGAGGAGAGATGGCGAACGCCTGCTGGCTTCCCTCTGTCTCTCTGGTGTCGTCGCCATGTTGCTCCCGTAAATAGGCGGTGGTACACAGCTGCCGCCAATCCCAGGTAGCTGCCTCCACCAATCAGCTTCAAGCCATTGCACAGCCTATTTACATAAAGGGAAAAACAGGGCATGCACATACACACTACAACAAATACGACCCCAGTCGTAACAGCCTGGCTCTTGCAGTCGGTGAAAACCAACTGCGCCGCCTGGGTCTCAGAACTGCGGCCGCCTTGCTCTCGTGAGATTATCGTTGCCCACGTGTGCATGACATCAGAGCAAGTCGGGATCAAGTCGAACACCAATCTAACCGGCATGCAACGGGCGCCGATCGTCGGTGATCGATTCTGCGCAGACCTGGCTCATCTCGAACGAGCCTAGTCACATCGGTGTATCTTATGTAGGTGGGGCCAGAGGTGAGCTGCACCAATCACATCGGCGTATCTGATATAGGCGGGCCAGAGGCGAGCTGCACCACTAGGCTCGTTCGAGATGAGGCTCGTTCGAGATGAGCCAGGTCTGCGCAGAATCGATCACCGGCGATCGGCGCCCGTTGCGTGCCGGTTAGATTGGTGTCCGACTTGATCCCGACTTGCTCTGACGTCATGCACACGTGGGCAACGATAATCTCACGAGAGCAAGGCGGCCGCAGTTCTGAGACGCAGGTGGCGCAGTTGGTTTTCACCGACTGCAAGAGCCAGGCGGACCCAGAGCATGCTGGGAAACGCCGACGTTCATCTCCAACGAGCCTATGAACTGCGCCTCGCCTGTAAAGTAGACGAGAGCAGGCGGCAGCAGCGGGGGCGGGGACACAAAGCTGCGGTAATGTCGGACAGTTTCCAGCCGATAGTATATTTTCTAACATGTGCTTTAACATTCATTTGTGAGAAACATAATATTCTATTAACGTTGTGGAAACCGACAATGTGAGTTTCAAAAAAATATTTTAACCTGTGATTCGAAGCATACAAGTATTAATATCTGTTATGGTTTGGGTCCGGCTGCTGCTTCTCCTCTCGGCCCTCCTCCCACGGCGCCCCCCCGCCTCCACCTGTCTCCTGTCAGCTGACGTCACCTCTCGGACATATACATTAACCCTCATGTTGTCTTCATGTTGTCTTCATGTTCCCTCATGTTGTCCTCGTGTTGCCCTCATGTTCATTAAATTCTGGGCCCTTTCTTCTCTAAACGTACCTTTGGTCATTCGGGCAAAAAAGTTAGAACTTGTTCCCACAATGCATCAGGCTTGTCTATATGTTCATTTGTAAACTTCAAACGCTGATTTTTGTGGTGAGGACGTACAGTTAAAATAAAATGAACTGCTGTGGACATTGTTTACTTTATTAATGGACTGAGGATGGGGTTTGGTTTGGTTCAAGGTTCGGCAGAATCTTTAATTTTTTTTTAGATTTTTTTTTGTGGATATTTTTGGCCTTTATTTTTGACAGGACAGCTGAGGACATGAAAGGGGAAGGAGAGGGAATGACATGCAGCAAAGGGCCGCAGGTTGGAGTCGAACCCAGGCCCGCTGCACCAAGGAGCAAACCTTTATATATGGACTGCAGCCTAACTCCAGAACTTTATTTTCAGACCACATTTCATGCTTGAGTTTTTTTTACTCTTAAATTCTTATTTTTGTTTGATATTTACTAACTTGTGTTTGATTTTATTGACACAAATCTGATTCCATACTCATAGGCCGTCTTGTTTATTTGATATCCTACATCATTATAATCTCATAATTACAAACAAACTACAAAAATAATATTAAAATGGAATGAACAGTGTAACATACAAGGTCATATATTGTGAGACCAAATTCCCATCAAACACACCTAAAACCATATCAACTCTAGTTCAGTGGTTCCCAAAGTGGGGTGTGGGGATCCAAAGGGGTCCCTGAGGGGGTCCATGGGGTCCCCAGCAAAAGGGAGAATGACTATTTTCACTATAATCCAATCCATTAGTTACACCATGATCAGAATGTATGATTATTTTAATCATGGATTTCATACACCTATTCTGTCAAAGGGGGTCCCCGGGCCTAATTAGAGTCCGTTTAGGTGTCCTTTACTGGACGGGAAAAAGTTTGGAAACCACAGTTCTAGGTTATGATATCAATGGACCAAGTTTTATTGGCTTCCTATCACCCTAAACAATCAACATTTAATATTCTAACATGTGCTTTAACATGTAATGTGTGAGAAATACATTTTTTATAAACAGTTGAGACTAATCCACACCCACAATGTGAGCTTCAAAGCCCCCCCCCCCCTTAAAATGTACGTAATAGCATTTTGTTGTGAGGATAACTTGCAAAACGAATGAATTAAAACTCTGTTTTGATTACAATAAGTTATCTTCAAACTTAACTTTAAACTAAACTAAAATGGAAATCATACTACAAATACAGATGTTAAATTAGAAATTGATAATAAAACAATCAAAAGAGTCTATGAAATTACATTTCTGGGGGTTGAACTTGAATACAAACTGTGCTGGAAGCCCCTCATTAAATATGTGTGCTAGATACATATTGACCCAAATACATTACATACTCTGTACTGCACACTTTTTTACCATATTTGATATATTGTGTGGGAGTTTGGGGAAATACCTAGAAAAGTAACTTACAGAATATTTGCACATTGCAAAAAGGAGCAATCAGGATAATAAATCACATGCATAAGCATACAATCATCTGTTTTTAATTCACATTTGGTGAAATGTATGGACATTGTTACATTCAAAACTGCACAATTTATGTTTAAAGTTAAAGAAAATAACTTACCATGTAACATACAGTGGGTACGGAAAGTATTCAGACCCCTTTAAATTTTTCACTCTTTGTTTCATTGCAGCCATTTTCCAAAAATCAAAAAAGTTCATTTTATTTCTCAGTAATGTACACTCAGCACCCCATCTTGGACAGAAAAAAACAGAAATGTAGAAATTTTTGCAAATTTATTAAAAAACAAAAACTGAAATATCACATGGTCATAAGTATTCAGACCCTTTGCCGTGACCCTCATATGTAACTCAGGTGCTGTCTATTTCTTCTGATCATCCTTGAGATGGTTCTACACCTTCATTGGAGTCCAGCTGTGTTTGATTATACTGATTGGACTTGATTAGGAAAGCCACACACCTGTCTATATAAGACCTTACAGCTCACAGTGCATGTCAGAGCAAATGACAATCATGAGGTCAAAGGAACTGCTTGAGGAGCTCAGAGACAGAATTGTGGCAAGGCACAGATCTGGTCAAGGTTACAAAAAAATTTCTGCTGCACTTAAGGTTCCTAAGAGCACAGTGGCCTCCATAATCCTCAAATGGAAGACGTTTGGGACGACCAGAACCCTTCCTAGAGCTGGCCGTCCGGCCAAACTGAGCTATCGGGGGAGAAGAGCCTTGGTGAGAGAGGCAAAGAAGAACCCAATGGTCACTGTGGCTAAGCTCCAGAGATGCAGTCGGGAGATGGGAGAAAGTTGTAGTAAGTCAACCATCACTGCAGCAATCCACCAGTCGGGGCTTTATGGCAGAGTGGCCCGAAGGAAGCCTCTCCTCAGTGCAAGACACATGAAAGCCCGCATGGAGTTTGCTAAAAAACACCTGAAGGACTCCAAGATGGTGATAAATAAAATCCTCTGGTCTGATGAGACCAAGATAGAACTTTTTGGCCTTAATTCTAAGCGGTATGTGTGGAGAAAACCAGGCACTGCTCATCACCTGTCCAATACAGTCCCAACAGTGAAGCATGGTGGTGGCAGCATCATGCTGTGGGGGTGTTTTTCAGCTGCAGGGACAGGACGACTGGTTGCAATCGAGGGAAAGATGAATGCGGCCAAGTACAGGGATATCCTGGACGAAAACCTTTTCCAGAGTGCTCTGGACCTCAGACTGGGCCGAAGGTTTACCTTCCAACAAGACAATGACCCTAAGCACACCTCTAAAATAACGAAGGAGTGGCTTCACAACAACTCCGTGGCTGTTCTTGAATGGCCCAGCCAGAGCCCTGACTTAAACCCAATTGAGCATCTCTGGAGAGACCTGAAAATGACTGTCCACCAACGTTTACCATCCAACCTGACAGAACTGGAGAGGATCTGCAAGGAGGAATGGCAGAGGATACCCAAATCCAGATGTGAAAAACTTGTTGCATCTTTCCCAAAACGACTCATGGCTGTATTAGATCAAAAGGGTGCTTCTACTAAATACTGAACAAAGGGTCTGAATACTTATGACCATGTGATATTTCAGTTTTTGTTTTTTAATAAATTTGCAAAAATTTCTACATTTCTGTTTTTTTCTGTCCAAGATGGGGTGCTGAGTGTACATTACTGAGAAATAAAATGAACTTTTTTGATTTTTGGAAAATGCCTGCAATGAAACAAAGAGTGAAAAATTTAAAGGGGTCTGAATACTTTCCGTACCCACTGTACGTACAATGTTGAAGGAAAGAGCTGGGGGATATCGTCTAAGAGGACTTTATGAACTACTGTTAAAAGCATGTGTTTGTGGGGTGAGATTATGGGATGGACTGAACAATGACATCAAAAAGACCCATAATATCATTTAGTTCAAAAAGTGGTTATAAAAATACATTTCACGTATTCTAGAAGCATATTGTGTAGCTTTGCAATATATGGTTTGCTAAATGTACATTTTAAGTTTTAATTTTTGCAGCAGGAATCTTCTTCAAAAATCTAACAATCACTCTTTTGATTTGAGGCAGACTCAGGCCGTAAACTAGAGGGTTATTAATGGGGGGGATCATCAAATAATTTAAAGATAAAACAACTGTGATGATAGGATTCATTTTATCATCAAATCGAGTCAATAACAGCTCACAGAAGAGAGAGAGAGAATAGGTGATGAATGTGATGATGTGAGGCAGGCAGGTCTGGAACGCCTTTCCTCTGAATTCAGACGAGCTTCTCCTGCAAACAAGCAGAATACGGAGATAGGTGTACGGGACAAAGAAGAGAGGGATAAAAATGGTTATTATTGTAACAAACCGACCTACTATGTTGTTCAGAGTTGTGTCCACACAGGAGAGCTGAACCACAGGCCAGTTGGAACAGAACAGCCTATTCAGTTTATTGCCACACAGCGGTAATCGGACAGTAAGATAGAGACAGAAGCCCATAGCAAATACAGGATAGAGCACGGCAAACATCACAAGATGTGTTACCATCTTAAATGTCATTTTACTGTGATAGTGTAAAGGCTGGCAAATAGCAACAAATCTATCATAGGCCATGATGCTGAGGAGAGTCATCTCACATGATAAATAGGTGAAAATAACATACATCTGAATGAAACATAATGGACGTGAGATTAAATGAGTGTCAGACAGAATGTCCATCAGAAACCTGGGGAAGAATCCGGCTGAGCCGTACAGAGAGTTAAAAGACAGACAGCTGATAAAAATATACATGGGCTGATGCAGAGACTTCTCCAGACAGACTGTCAGAATAATGACAACGTTAGCAGAGACAATAGTCATGTAGAGCAACAGGCACAGACTGAAGAACAGATATCTGAGGGGCCCAAAGTCTGCAAACAGAGTGAACTGAAAATACAAAGGATTCAGGCTGTTGTTGCTCATCATGTCTGCACAACAGCAGAGCTGGAAGAAGAGAAGTGAGAACAGATGGAGATACAGTAATTAATATTAAAATGTTTACAGTAAAATGTCCTATTTTAACACTATCTTCATTCATGTAAGTTGCATAAAGTGCACATATCAAACAATTGTGATAGTTCAGAAAGACAAAACATGGACATGGGAGAAAAAGGTCAGTGTCACATGAACTAAATGCACAAGCAACCTCACATGTTTCATTGAACAATATTAGAGTTGAATGACTGAAAAAGAGATGTCTCCAGGTTAACAAGGCTCATACATGACAGACATTCAAAAGGTTATTTTCCACAAGTGATATATTTGCAATTACATTCAAACTTTGGGAAAAGCTTTTAGCGTAGTGAAGTTCTCCACTTTTGTGTCTTATAACAGCTGATATGATCAGCTGAAACAATATACTGTATATAGTGTTCATATGTGTCCTGTGGTCTGTCCAGCAGTTAAAAGACATTCAGAAAACAGTCTTTGCATCAGTGTATGTGAACATTTAGAATAATACACAGCACCCTCCCCTGACCTACAGCAGACTGAGGCAGCAGCTGAACCTTTATCCTGTTTTGCTGTCACACTGAGAGCAGCAACCTGTACACACAGGGTCCAAAGGGAGGGACGCAAACAAACCCAAACCAGGAGGGACAGACAATGAGACAGATCTGGCAGATAGATAGATAGATAGATAGATAGATATATAGATAGCATTGTGTTAGTGTTATGCACTAATGTTACCAGCAGAGGTCAATGTGGTTTTATTTGGGGGGTTCTGGTCTGAATGTTCGGCGTGGTCACGGCCAACAGTGACCGGCGTTAAGCTGTTTCTTAAATAAAATGCACAGAAGTTGCAAGTCAGTCATCTCCTCCTTATTCAGCCTTGCATCCCAGGGGGAGGCATTACAATACACTATACTTGGTTAAAGTGACTAGATTAACATTTTAATGTTTCTGATGCTGTCATTTTTCAAACAATAGTCTTCAATGACTTGAACAGCAAACAAGACTAACAGTAAAAAGAACAGTATTTTGATATAGTTTTTATTAAGCCCTGGGCCTGGGTTCAATTTCTCCTGTGAAGTGACAGAATGACTAACAGCAGGTAGACAACGTTACAGTAACACATTCTGACAGGTCACAGATTTCATCATTACACCTGAGAAGCTTGTGTTAGTGTATCCAGCCTTTTGAGCCAGGTAAAATGAAGCAGGAGATTTCTTTATAAAGGTCTATAATTGTATTTTAATGTTATTTCAGAAGTTATCTGCTGTAGTTATGTCTGATACTGGGGCAAGGCCATCACATAAAAGAAGGACATTAAACCGAGAACTAAAAGCTAAAAGGGAAAGTGAAAGACAACGGGCGATAACGCGGGCTGTCAACAGATGGAGACAGTCATGGGATTGTAAACGATTGAAAAAGAGTACTAAGTGGTTATGATGATGGTTATGATGATATACGTGACCATCTTCCCGTGTTTGCATCCCCCTGCAAAATTTGTCGAAGAAAAATACACAGAGAAATTCATGAATTGCTAAGTTGATTTGGAAAAAAACACCTGATACCGTAGAGGCCCTTGACCCTGGTGTTGTCTTCCCGTCAAAATGGAAAATCAACACTTTTGTTGACGCTTTATATAAATGTTTTTAACTTTTTCTTATGTTTTTGTCCCTTTTTTCAACACTTTGACACTTTTTTAATGTTTGTCACTTTCTTTATGTTTTCAACTCTATGGAACACAAACTTATTAACTCTAGTTTTACAGTTATTTTTTAATTTATGGTCAACAAACCCTTTATTTATAGGAAATTATACCTAATGTTTGAGTTAGAAAAGCAGAAATTAGGAATTATTTCGACTAAAATTAAAGGAATGGATGTTGATGATAATCACAGACTGGAATATGTCAACTTTTACTCAATACTATTTCAACAACACTTCAATTTGTTTTCAAATGCTATAAAATTGAATAAGACGCCCCAAAATTAATGAAAGTAGAGATTTGGACTTGACAAAGAGCGTTGTGTGGAATCAATCATGTTATTTTGGGGAATCAAAAAGAACATTGATATAGGACAACTTGAGAACAACACGAGGACAACATGAGGACAACATGAGGACAACATGAAGACAACATGAGGACAACATGAAGACAACATGAGGACAACATGAAGACAACATGAGGACAACATGAGGACAACATGACATTTACAGCATGTCCGATGTAGCGTTCATCATCACATACTCGGCTTTTATTGAGCCTGAACCTCTGGAATGGACCCATCACCAATCAGCGGCTCTGTGTGGAGACACACAGGGTTTTACTGCCTCCTTATCTAACAGGCAATCTTTTATTAACAGACTAGAGCCCGATATAAATAAAGGATTTTTAAGGCCGATACCAATACGAATGGTTATTTAAAAATCCAATATTTTGATATAACGGCCGATATATATAACAAACAGATTTCCCTAACATTAGTTATTTGTAGTTATTTATGAGTTCTCGCTAAAATAATATGATAATAGTTTGTTTTATTGTAACAGAAAATAAAAATATATTAAACTACGCTACGGTTAGCCACCTCGTCTCTAGTGATATAGAAAGCTGTGCAGATGTTAACAGCTCACCTCTCTAATGTCCAGCAGGGGGCGACTCCTTAAAGCTGCATTCTCTCTAATGTCCAGCAGGGGGCGACTCCTTTAAGCTGCATTCTCTCTAATGTCCTACAGGGGGCGACTCCTTAAAGCTGCATTCTCTCTAATGTCCAGCAGGGAGCGACTCCTTTAAGCTGCATTCTCTCTAATGTCCTACAGGGGGCGACTCCTTAAAGCTGCATTCTCTCTAATACAGGGGGCGACTCCTTAAAGCTGCATTCTCTCTAACGTCCAGCAGGGGGCGACTCCTTAAAGCTGCATTCTCTTTAATGTCCTGCAGGGGGCGACTCCTTAAAGCTGCATTCTCTTTAATGTCCTGCAGGGGGCGACTCCTTAAAGCTGCATTCTCTCTAACGTCCAGCAGGGGGCGACTCCTTAAAGCTGCATTCTCTCTAACGTCCAGCAGGGGGCGACTCCTTAAAGCTGCATTCTCTTTAATGTCCTGCAGGGGGCGACTCCTTAAAGCTGCATTCTCTCTAACGTCCAGCAGGGGGCGACATTGCTTGCTCCAAAAAGAAGTCTGTTTCTATAGAAGTCTAGACCTCTACTGGCGTTTTTCCACTGCTGGTAACAGCTCGACTCGCCTTGTCTCTACTCGACTCCACGCACTCTGCGTCCGTTTTCCATTGCCGATTGAGTAACGCCTCAGCGTGGCTGGTCACCATAGCTACGCAGCCGGAAACGGCCATGATGTAATTTCTAACGCGACTCACAACATAACGTTGGAGGTGTGTTGTTTTTGATTCTCGGCATGTGGCTATTTGCCACAGCCAGAAGAAAAATGTTTCAAAAGAAGCTGAAGGAAGCAACACTGCTGTTTGGGAATTCCTACGGAGTTCAGACGTCGACATGACTATTGTTCGCCGACACAAAAGGGTAAGTTAATTTTCCTGGTAACGTTAGCTAACATTGGCATGTGTTCAGTGTCACAGTTAGTATTTACTATACACTATATAAAGTACATGAACTTTAGCAACCATGATTACACACCAAAATATGTATGCTGTGTACTGTTTGTCTTTCAGAGCATTAACGCTTTGCAAAATCGTCGCCGCAGACCGTCTGGTGGGCGTTCGATGTCCGATGGGTGAAATCTCTGGTTCTGACCTGCGGTGCTTTGTATAGGTATATGAGAGTCATATGGAGAGGCTTATGACAACGACTGGGATGCATCTGGGACAGCAGAGCCGGGGGGGGACACTGTCACATGGTGCAGAGGAAGAAGACCGGGATGTAGGGTTTGATGCGCTACTTGAAAAGCTGAATAAAAACTTTTCTTTGATATATTGTCTTGTTTTTTTAAAGTAACAGTGTGCAATATTGGAAACGACATGCAAAAGCCCCTAATAGCCCCTAAAATTAATATTGAACAGTTGAAAAGTGAGAATAGTGCAGAGAGTAGATAATCTGTCGGTGTCTGGCTAGATTTGTTTTTAATGTTTGTTCTGGACACACACTCCGCACTCTTGTTGCTAATTTCGCAGTGATCCGACCAATCAGCAGCCTGCAGGTTTCCACGTCACCTTTTGGTATCGCCTCAGCTCCCTGGAACCTCGACTAGTAGTACTAAAAAAAGTACCTGGTAGCAGGTCCCAGGGACTTTTTTTGTAATGGAAAACCAAAAAAGGCGAGTAGAGTCGAGGCGAGTCGAGTAGATACCACGCAGTGGAAAAACGCCATATGAGTCTTCCACTTGAATCTCAGAGGACTTCCACGCTTTCTTTTTGTAAATTTACAGACTTTTCTTTTTAATCAATATCTGTTTATTAAAGATTTTCAGTGTTAGGATATAAAAAAATGTAAACAATCAAACATCTACCCACCCTCCCAACACCTCTAAAACAAAGCTGGTCCCTTTATATATTTACCTGAAACGAGAAAATCTATTACAACATATGTAAATACAATACTGTGTCTCATACATTCTTTGCTTCTATTTTTACTTCAAAAGTCAACAATGGATCCAAATAGAATTTTTTGTATATTTAAATGTGTATGAAGAAATCAAAACTTTAATGACAAAAGAATGGATCCAAATAGAAAGAACGTCAAAAACAACTTTTGGAGAGAGTGTCTTATGTTGTCTAATTTAAGATATTTGCGTAACTAATCTGATAATTTGATTCTTTGAGGATCCAAAGGGGCTAGAAGGTCTTCCCATCACTTTCCGCCCTCACACCTTCCCCCGTTTGGTCCGGTTAAAACCAACCCTGGAGCATTTGGTCCGATGGTCCGGTTGGTCCGGGGCGGTGAGAGAGCTCATCCCAACCCTGGAGCGGGTCAATGGTTTAATGAAGGGGTCTCCAACGGTTTCTAGGCCAAGGACCCCCCCGCCACGACATATTGTGTGAAATTGAGTTGCATGTTTAACTGGGCCTACAATATATTCTTAATACTCTATTAAAAATAATTATTGTCATATAGTTATACATCAGGTTTTAATGTTAAAGAACATACATGTGGCACAGTGTATCTACCTTACCTTACAGGCTGATGAGCCGGTCATCAGTGTTATTGATATTATATTAAAATCAAATCACAAATAGGCCGATTTATCTTTGCTAATTATATGTTGGACTCATGTTTATGTACAGTATATTCTCAGACATGAACTCAGACAGTAACTCTGAGGACCCCACCATTTAGGTCTTTAATCTCGGAGATTCTGGGGTATTCTCCAAATGTTACTCCACCCCCCACTTTTTTAATTTACAATGGTGTTTATAAACCTTTGTAATGTTATAGAAGGTCAAAGTATAACAAAGTCCTCAGAAAGTGAATCTATAAAGTAACGTTGGGATGTTTTTTTAGTGTGTGTGTGTGTGTATGATACAATCTATTTCAACAACACCAATATGGCGTCCATAGAAGCCCACGGCTGATGTAAGGAGACTGTAATGAGTGTCATTAGCGTGGATGGACACCATGCCAGGGCTCGGGGGGGATGGGGGGGGGTTAATTGCAGCCAGATAATTATCACCCAGTGGTCACAGGGTTCAGCCTCAGGGGACAGCTGAGAAACAACAGTTATCACAACCATACATCCTTTTCCTCCTACCAATGAAAAGCTTATTTAAAGTGACATTACTGAGTCATTTCGCTGACTTTAATAATAAACTGTTAAACTACGCCACACACTGATAAGAGCTAATGAGCTATCAGCTATTTGATAGTTCCATCCATAAAAACCACAAAAGCAAATATGCTGCAAAAAAGCTGCACCAATCACATTGGTGTATCTGATGTAGGCGGGGCCAGAGGCCAGCTGCACCAATCACATCGGTGTATCTGATATAGGCGGGCCAGAAGCGAGCTGCATCAATCACATCGGTGTATCTGATGTAGGCGGGGTCAGAGTTTAGCTGCACCAATCACATCGGTGTATCTGATATAGGCGGGCCAGAAGCGAGCTGCATCAATCACATCGGTGTATCTGATGTAGGCGGGGCCAGAGTTTAGCTGCACCAATCACAGCGGTGTATCTGATAGAGGCGGGGCCAGAGGCGAGCTGCACCAATCACATCGGTGTATCTGATAGAGGCGGGGCCAGAGGCGAGCTGCACCAATCACATTGGTGTATCTGATGTAGGCTGGGCCAGAGGTGAGCTGCACCAATCACATCGGTGTATCTGATAGAGGCGGGGCCAGAGGCGAGCTGCATCAATCACATCGGTGTATCAGATGTAGGCGGGGCCATAGGTGAGCTGCACCAATCACATCGGTGTATCTGATAGAGGCGGGGCCAGAGGCGAGCTGCATCAATCACATTGGTGTATCTGATGTTGGCGGGGCAGAGGCGAACTGCACCAATCACACCCAAGCGTACGGGGCTCTGGATACGTCCCCCTGTGTGTTGTTGTGATTGGTCGTAGTGTTATCCAATTGCGTGCAGTGAGATTTTCAAATGCACGCTTAGTGCCACCCCTCGAGATGGGCGACTTTCATTACTCAATGCCAATGACCCTTAATCTTTTGGATTTGGGTCTGGATTTCCAGACTAGGTCTTTGTCCTAATTTGTGTCAGTTTACGGGTCCTTGAATTAAACTTTATCGGGAACCACTTTTCTGGGTTATGATATTAAAGGCTCAATAATTATTGACAGTTCAATAAGCATGAAAAAGCATCATATAGTATATTTTCTAACATGTGCTTTAACATTCATTTGTGAAAAACATAATATTCTATTAACGTTGTGGAAACCAACAATGTGAGTTTCAAACACATATTTTAACCTGTGAGTCAAAGCATACAACTATTAATATCTGTTATGGTTGGGGTCCGGCTGCTGCTTCTCCTCTCGGTCCTCCTCCCACGGCCCCCCCCCGCTTCCACCTGTCTCCGGTCAGCTGACGTCTCCTCTCGGACATATACATTAACCATCATGTTGTCTTCATGTTCCCTCATGTTGTCCTCATGTTGTCCTATATCAACGTTCTTTTTAATTCCCCAAAATAACATGATTAATTCCAAACAACACTTTTTGGCAAGAGATTGTGAAGGCCATGGCAAAACCTTCAGTTTACGCCTCTTTATGTAATCCACCGTGGATTTTTAGGTGTGTTTAGGATCATTATCCATTATCAGAAGCCATCCTCTCTTTAACTTCAGCTTTTTCACAGATGGCATCAAGTTAGCGTCCAAAATTTTCTGAAAATTGTATTGAATCCATTTTTCCTTCTACTCGTGAAATGTTCCCTGTGCCACTGGCTGCAATACAACCCCCATCAGCATCAGGCTATTCTATATATTCATTTGTAAACTTCAAACGCTGATTTTTGTGGTGAGGACGTACAGTTAAAATAAAATGAAAAATGCACTGCTGTGGACATTGTTTACTTTATTAATGGACTGACGATGGGGTTTAGTTTGGTTCAGGGTTCGGCAGAATCTTTAATTTTTTTTTTGATTTTTTTTTGTGGATATTTTTGGCCTTTATTTTTGACAGGACAGCTGAGGACATGAAAGGGGAAGGAGAGGGAATGACATGCAGCAAAGGGCCACAGGTTGGAGTCGAACCCAGGCCGCTGCACCAAGGAGCAAACCCTATATATGGACACCCGCTCTGCCAACTGAGCTACCCGGGCGCCCCTTGAGCAGAATCTTAACTGGTGGGTTCGGTGTTCAGCAGAACCCCAGTAATCTGGGTTTGGAGCATCCCTAGTTAAAATAGAGTCCTTTAACCCTTGCAAAAGAAGGTGGCTCCCATAACTCATAACTCTTTTCATCTCCATCCAACAGGGGCCGCGACCAGCGGCTACCGTGGTGGCTCGTATCTGCAGCCTAACTCCAGAACTTTATTTTCAGACCATATTTCATGCTTGAGTTTTTTTACTCTTAAATTCTTATTTTTGTTTGATATTTACTAACTTTTGTTTGATTTTATTGACACAAATCTGATTCCATACTCATAGGCCGTCTTGTTTATTTGATATCCTACATCATTATAATCTCATAATTATTTAAAAAAAGGACAACAAACTACAAAATAATATTAAAACTTAATGAACAGTGTAACATACAAGGTCAAATATTGTGAGACCAAATTCCCATCAAACACCTAAAACCCTATCAACTCTAGTTCAGTGGTTCCCAAAGTGGGGTCTGGGGATCCAAAGGGGTCCCTGAGGGGGTCCATGGGGTCCCCAGCAAAAGGGAGAATGACTATTTTCACTATAATCCAATCCATTAGTTACACCATGATCAGAATGTATGATTATTTTAATCATGGATTTCATACACCTATTCTGTCAAAGGGGGTCCCTGGGCCTAATTAGAGTCCGTTTAGGTGTCCTTTACTGGACGGGAAAAAGTTTGGAAACCACAGTTCTAGGTTATGATATCAATGGACCAAGTTTTATTGGCTTCCAATCACCCTAAACAATCAACATTTAATATTCTAACATGTGCTTTAACATGTAATGTGTGAGAAATACATTTTTTATAAACAGTTGAGACTAATCCACACCCACAATGTTAGCTTCAAAGCCCCCCCCCCCCCCCTTAAAATGTACGTAATAGCATTTTTTTGTGAGGATAACTTGCAAAACGAATAAATTAAAACTCTGTTTTGATTACAATAAGTTATCTTCAAACTTAACTTTAAACTAAACTAAAATGGAAATCATACTACAAATACAGATGTTAAATTAGTAATTGATAATAAAACAATCAAAAGAGTCTATGAAATTACATTTCTGGGGGTTGAACTTGAATACACACTGTGCTGGAAGCCCCTCATTAAATATGTGTGCATGAAGATGGCCAGGAATATTAGTATACTGAATACAACTAGATACATATTGACCCAAAATACATTACATACTCTGTACTGCACACTTTTTACCATATTTGATGTATTGTGTAGGAGTTTGGGGAAATACCTAGAAAAGTAATTTACAGAATATTTGCACATTGCAAAAAGGAGCAATCAGGATAATAAATCACAAGCATGAGCATACAATCATCTGTTTTTAATTCACATTTGGTGAAATTTATGGACATTGTTACATTCAAAACTGCACAATTTATGTTTAAAGTTAAAGAAAATAACTTAAATGTCATTTTACTGTGATAGTGTAAAGGCTGGCAAATAGCAACAAACCTATCATAAGCCATGATGCTGAGGAAAGTCATCTCACATGATAAATAGGTGAAAATAACATATATCTGAATGAAACATAATGGACGTGAGATTAAATGAATGTCAGACAGAATGTCCATCAGAAACCTGGGGAAGAAGCCGGCTGAGCCGTACAGAGAGTTAAAAGACAGACAGCTGATAAAAATATACATGGGCTGATGCAGAGACTTCTCCAGACAGACTGTCAGAATAATTACAACGTTAGCAGAGACAATAGTCATGTAGAGCAACAGGCACAGACTGAAGAACAGATATCTGAGGGGCCCAAAGTCTGCAAACAGAGTGAACTGAAAATACAAAGGATTCAGGCTGTTGTTGCTCATCATGTCTGCACAACAGCAGAGCTGGGACAAGAGAAGTGAGAACAGATGGAGAAAAAGAAAGAGGGTAAAAAAATGGGATTACAATATTTCAGCAAAATGTTCTATTTCAACACTTCAAAAGACACAAAACGTACAACAAACCTGCATGTAAGTTGCTCATTTCTAACAGTTGTGTCTAAGATTCTGCATAACCACAACATCTGAGTTAGAAAAAAAGACATGTTCAAAAACTAGACATGGGTGGAAAAAGGTTAGGGTCACATGAACTAAATCAACAAGCAATCCCATGTCAGCTCAATGAATATGTCAGCGCAATGAGGAAAAGATTTTGTTCAATCAGCCTGTCTAAAGAGTGTCCTCGGAAAGCTGAGAAATCAGTACATATACCAGACAACTGAATACACAGTATAGAGCTTTCATGTTATTCATGTGGTCTTTTCAGTTAATACATTCATGAAGACATTCAGAAAACAGTCGTTGCATCAGTGTATGTGAACATTTAGAATAATACACAGCACACTCCCCTGACTACAGCAGACTGAGGCAGCAGCTGAACCTTTATCCTGTTTTGCTGTCACACTGAGAGCAGCAACCTGTCCACACAGGGTCCACAGGGAGGGACGGTGTGTCACACACTGATTATGCATTTTTGTGTTATGTTGCATCAGTATACCCAAGCCCAGACTTCCAAGGCCAGAGATGTACTTGCATACAGATCACTATAAGGACAACAACTATAAAATAAAAAATATTGAAGAGGGGCTATACCACATCTTAGAAATTATTTCTACTCTGCAAAAATCGAACCCCTGATGAACCTATGTAATAAAAACTACCATGCTAGGTGAAAAGACATTGAAGTACTTCTTTTGTCAGAACAACCTTTACAGACAATACTGGGGAATAAAGACTTAGAAAGGACTCTACCCAAGATTGAAAGCCCTTGGATAAAATCACAATTAAAAATCTGGTCGGAGGCTAAACATGAATATAAATTGCACGGTAATCTGAAGATAATAAGGTGGTGTGCCTATGACCCTGATTTCAAGCCCAGTCAAACAGATGTTGCATTCTAGAACTGGGTGTCTAAGGGTATAACAACACATTTATCATTAATAGATAAAGGTGAAGTGAAGGAAGGAGTTATTCGGGATGTGCAGGAACCAGTGCGTCATGAAGTATTGATGGCATATCAGAGACTAAGTGCTGGAGGCAGCGTGGAAGTGAAGATGCCAACCATTGGCATATATTCTGAGATTGTCCAGTAATAAAACACTATTGGATAGAGATACACAAAGAAATCGAAAATATTTTCAACAGAAACTACCCTTCAAGTTTACCAAATTCATCTTGGGTAACATGGACTTCTTACCTGATAATGCAAAGTATCTGTTTTAATTTTAATTATTGCTTGTAAGAAAACTGTCACCATACACTGGCTCCTCCCTGATCCCCCTATTCAGGAAAAATGGATAGAATGTGGTAATAAAATCTACCAGATGTCAGTCAAGTGAGAGATCCAAGAATTAGAGTTCTGGGCAGCGACACATCGGAGGGCAACTTCCAGGTCTTGGTTGGCTCTCTCGGCTTGTCCATTTGTCTGAGGGTGGAAACCAGATGACAGAGGTGCCCAGAGACCGACAAAACTCACTCCATACTTTGGAAACAAACTGTAGGCGTCTATCCAACACTATATCTTGGAGAATTCCATGAAGGCGGAACACATGCTGGACGATGAGGTCAGCGGTCTCACGAGCTGTGGGCGACTTGGGTAGAGCAACAAAGTGGACAGACTTGGAAAAACGGTCTACAATGGTGAGTATGGTGTCATAATCTTGGGATGGGGGCAGGCCAGTGACAAAGTCCAGGGCAACGTCAGACCATGGTCAACCAGGCACGGGTAACGGACAGAGCTCACCAAAGGGGGACGATGTGATGATTTCTCCCGGGCGCAGACCATGCAGGCTGACACCAACTCCCGCGTATCGGCCTCCATTGTGGACCACCAGAAACTTCTCTTCAGCAAAGAGGACAAGGTCCTGCGGTAGCCAGGGTGGCAGGCTAAACGTGAGTTGTGGACCTACTGCAGGACCTGAGAACGTACTGGATCAAGAGCAAACAGTTAACAGGACCGTTACCTGAGTCCGGGTGGGTTCTTTGGGCCTCCATTATAAATGACTCAATCTCCCAGGAAATGGCCGCCACAACACAGCTGAGAGGAAGGATTGTGTCAGAGCTGGGAGCATCCGTGGACGAGTGATACATCCTGGGTCTGTAGGTCCGGGAAAAGTTAAATTAACCAGAAAACAAAGCCCAACGTGTCTGAATTTGGATGCACTAGGATGGGGGCTGACGTGAACAGGGTCTTTAAACCGTCAAAGGCAATCTGGGCCTATAAAAGCCAGGAGAAAGGTGATTTGGTGGAAATTAGTCTGGTTAGGGGGGCTGTGACCTTACTGTATTCCCTAACAAACCTGCTGTAGAAGCTTGCGAATCCCAAAAATTGTTGTAACTGTTTGTGGGAACCCGGAACTGGCCATTCTACCACTGCATGGATCTTAGCTGGGTCTGCCTGCATCTGCCCTCGCCCAATGATGTAGCCCAAAAAAACTCATGGAACTGGAGTGAATTCACACTTCTTGGCCTCCAGCAGCCGCTGAAGAACCTGGCGGATGTGGGAAACATGCTAAACGGGATCTCTGGAAAAAAATCTAAATATTGTCCAGGTATACAAAAACAAAACGGCTCCAGAAGTCACAAAGTATATGGTTCACCAGGTTTTGGAATACTGCAGGTGCATTAGTCAAACCAAATGGTGTTACGTGGTACTCAAAGTGGCCAAGTGGGATGTTGAAAGTAGTCTTCCATTCGTCTCCCTCCTTTTTACGCACCAGGTGGTAGGCGTTGTGACGATCCAGTTTGGAGAAGACCATGGCCTGCTGCAGGGGTTCAAATGTAGTTATTACAGAATATCTGTTTTTAACAATTATGTTTTTGAGGCCACGCTAATCGATACAGGGACGAAGGGAGTTATCTCTCTTAGAAACAAAAAAGAAACCTGCACCAAAGGGAATTGAAGAGGGGCAGATCAAAACAGTCTTTAGGGAGTCACACATGTGTGTCTCCACGGCCTCCCTCTCAGGGTGAGAGAGGTTGTAGAGCCTGCTCGATGGAAATGGAGCTCAGAAATGGGGCATCGGGGAGCAGTTTGATCTCGCAATCGTAAGGTCTGTGCGGTGGGAGAGACAACGCTAGATCCTTGCTGAACACTCTTTTCAGGTCCAGATATTCAGGGGGAACTCCAGTTAAATCAGGGGACTCAGAGACTCGTGGGGTGTGGCGCCCTCCGCTGGGGGTAATGTGGATTGCAGGCAAGAGGAAGAGCAGTAAGGGCTCCAGCCCAGAATCTTGCCGGTGACCCAGTCAATATGAGGATTGTGAAGTTTGAGGGAGGGAAACCCTAAAATAGGGGTTTGAGGGGCAGCAATAATATTATATAAGATGTCATCATGGTGGTTTTCAGATAACACTAATCTGAGGGGTTTGGTCGACTCGGCTTGGATGTGGCCATCTACAGCCCGGGCAGTACGTTGCTAAGGAAGTGGTTCTATAGGGAAATTAGACTGAATGGCCAGACTTCTATCAATACAATTACCCTCAGCACCAGAATCAATAAGGGCTTGGAGTGGCAGAGAAATCGAGGGCTTGCATAAAGTGGTAGGCATTACCAGACGAAGGGTTTGTTAGTGAGGCCAAGGTGTTGACCCCTCAGTACGCCCACGCCTACTGAAGAGTCTGGCTGAAAGTGACCCTTGCCGCCACAATAGAGGCACTCACCTTGATTGCATCAGCGGGAGTGTTCCTCCAGTGTCAGCCAAGCCCGACTCAACTGCACAGGTTCTGATAGAGAGCTGGAAGTGGATTGTGGCCCAGTGGTAGAGACTGGGAACAAGGTAGAAACATAGGTGTGTGGGCGACGTGGCTGAGGCTCTGAGGTGGGCTGGTTAGCACACTCCTTCCATCGCTCACGCAGGCGGTTGTCGAGCCGGATAGACAGAGATTAAAGGGTTCAAACTGGAAAGTTCATCCTATGACGCTAATTCATCCTTAATCACTTCATTTAGTCCCTTCCTGAATGCGCCAGCGCAACATCATTCTGGTCTGCGTCAGTGGCCAGGGTTCCGAATTCCACAGAAAAGTCAGCCACAGTACGAGCTCCCTGCCAGAGCTTCAACAGGCGGCGGGATGCGTCACAGCAGTAATTGGGGTGATCAAAAACTTCTTGGAGCATTGCCTCAGACCGGAGCAGAGACGGGGTTGTAATCGGGGCAATGGCGCTTACTGCGTCAGCCCAAGCTAGTGCTCTCCCTCTTAACAGGCCCAGGATATAGCATACCTTAGTAGGATCAGAGGCAAAGGTCCGCGGCCGTTGGGTGGCACAACACCATGTGCCACCCAACGGTGTGGCACACTGAAGCAGGAAACCATGGCTATGGGAAAACTCTCTGGGAAAAGGTTGAGGGTCGGGGACGTAGGATTCAGTCAAAGTAGAGGGCGGAGGAGTGGGTCCTGGAGGAGATTGGTAAGTAGAGGAGACTAATTGCAACAGTAGGCGAGCAATTTGTTTGTGAGTACCTTGTTGTGCGTTCATAAGAGTCCAGATGGATTGGTCGTGTTCCCAGAGAAGGATACCCTGGCTGGCGAGAGCAGATTGACTTCTCGGGCAGCTGCCGTTGTGTCCACTAAATCCCTGGTGTCCGCTGAATCCATAATGGCCAGTTCGTACTGTTAACCCAATTGGGCCGGTCAATAATTCATGGGTTTGTGCAAATTTCCCAGTGTTTTTAATTGGAGACCTCATAGTCTGTGTAAAGTCATGTAATGTATGGGCCGTGTGTGACCACCACCTTCTAGATAACTTGTCAATTTACACAAAAAAGTATGGAGAATTTATTTTTAATTTCAAGGTGGTGAACATGGAGGTTGAAGCAAGGAAGAAATGTTCTGTCTGGAGGGTTGTGATCTTGGATAAGCAATAAAAGAGTGTTGGTGAATGCCCTGAACTATGGCAGAAATTAAAAAATTGTCCAATGTCCAAGGGGAAATCAAGAGAAGGGTTGCGGCGCCACAGTTTCCAAACAACATGCAAGTCCGTGTCAGGCCAAATGACGCACAATAAGTAGTTTTAACCCACTTGTCTAATGCCATTGACTCAGTGAAACTAAGTCCAGCACAATGGAAACCCAACTCAACCACAATTTCCACCAATATAACAAGTAGTAGTAGTAGTAAAGTAGTTTCTATAAACAGAACCACAGAACCTCTGATCCATTGAGGCCTGTCTCCGCCCATTATGACGTTTTCAAAGTGGAGTGCAGGGAGATATGATCCGACGTGAGCACGGTGTATTTTATTTTGAAAATTAACCGGATGTTTCATTTTGTGTCTTTGCTTGATTTCCTTGCCGTGTGCTGAGTTGCCGCGGAGCTCTCCGCCATCCAGCAACAATAGAAGCTCTGCGTATCTGCTCCGGGGGGCTGGGGACCCCCAGCGGGGGGCTGGGGACCCCCGGAGCTGGGACGGAGTCGGGACGCAGCCGCTCAGCAGTCAGTGGAAATACACACACTGACTTTAATGGAAACCTAGTGACTCCGCTGCCGTTCCGCAGTTGGTGGAAATTGAAATTTGGGAGGAGGAGAGGCCAGCGTTTCCATGGCAGGGAACAGTGTACACGGATCAGCTGCGCCACACATAAATTAAATAATAAAATAGTTAATACAGTAACAGAAATATGTGCAGAATTAAGACAAATAGACGTAGTTCTACGCAACATAAGTGTAAAAAGTGGTTTTAATGTAGTGGCTATATCAAGTCTCCTATACATTCTGTAAAGCTGCTGCATTCGGCCCAGTGTTTTGTGGCCCGGGTTGCGTTTATTTCTTACACATTGTTACTTAAATATACATCATCCACAGGATCAATTACGCATCACGTGAGTTTGCCCACCCAACGCTGGATTTGTTCATGGAGAGATGGATCCCTATGTTCCAGATGTCCGAGCCTCAGCAACTACAGACTCACAGAAACAAGTGTTAGACAGTGAGTGAGATATTTCATCTGTGGGAAATACATGTAACTAAAAGTAGCCTATTTTCTAAGTGGATTTTTCATTAATTTGATGCCCTCACGTGTAACAGAAGTTAAGTAGCCTGCGAATTAAACAATTAATAGTATGAAAGATGTGAAACATCTACAAAAATGATCAAACTTTTATAGAGTATTAGCGGATATAATCATGTTTTTCCATAGTCAACGTAATTGACATAATGCCAGTAACTGAAGTGGACATTTTATTTTGAATTGTTTGGTGAGTTTTCAACTGAAAAGTTTTTAACATGTTACAGAGCCAGACAGGACTCAAATTCTCACGTCTGCTCAAGGTTTGCGTGACGGCCCGCACATTATCACGCCAAGAACGTTTTTATACATCACACTGTGTGCATGAAAAGCTTTTGATACATGAGGCCCCTGGACCGTTCTGGGGAAAAAACCTAAATAGTTTTTAATGTGTTATTCACAGTGTTCATGTGTGATTAAAATGCTTTACTCTTTTCTTTTGTCTTTAACAATGTATACATTCAGGTGACATCGCTGCAGCATACATATCCTGAGAGTCCAGGATGTCCTGAAAACATGTCTATAACTTGATTGTGCATCACAGGGTTGAGGTTACACAAGGGTTTTCATACAGGTAAATCAGGCCGAACCAAAGTTTGAGAAAAATTGATTAGACCTCAGAGGGCATCTGGTATTAATATGAATGGCAATGTGATGAGAGCCAGTTTCTGTTTTGTTGACCATATCAATTTGACCTATAATTGCATTGATTTCTGTATACAAACAATCAAACCATCGAACATTATTTAGATCTACTAGCAGTGAAATTGACCTTACGTTGTTTTTTAAAGGAAACCTGATCTCTTTATCAAATAAAAAGGTGTTATACATTTTATCAGTTTGATTAGTAAGTGCATTGTTCGAGTTGACAATATTCTTAACTTTGCATTCATCGTAAACATATTTCAAAATACAGGTAAATCATCCTTCATTATCAAGTCATTAAAGAAATGTCTGAACATGTGTTTCAAGTGATCATACATCACGTACATTTGGCTTGACAGAACAACTTTTTGAGGTGTTTTGATATTTCTTTCATCTTTAGTCCATACATGATTGGATTAAAGAGAGGGTGATACATAACTATTTGTAAAGACATTATTAAATTTACAGTTTTTGGAAAGTCAGTATCCAGCTGAACTATAATCACATCATATGCACACAGACAGGAAAAGTTGATCAGAACCAACAAGTGGGGTAAACAGGTCTGTCCAGCTTTTCTCCTGACTTCTCTACTACTTCGATAGGTTATTATAAATATCCTGGTGTATGTAAAGAGTATGAAAAGCACAGGGACAAGCGCAACATTAAGCAAAATTACCATGTCATGTATGATTTGTGCTCCTGAGATCACACACTGAAGTTTATAAACTGTATTGTTACAAAAAACTCCTTTTAAAAGAAATCTACAAAGTTTTTTTTCAGCACTTAAAGCAGCTGGTACTGCCACCTGAGAGGCCGGCAGAATCCAAGCCAAACCCAAGAAAACACTGACTGTTGTTTTTGTCATGATAGTGTGATATTGCAGAGGTTTACATATAGACACATATCTGTCATAGGCCATGGCTGACAACAGTAAGAACTCTGAACCACCTAAAGAGTAAAATAAGTGAAATTGGAAGAGACAGGCTGAATAAGATATGGTCTGTTTTTCAGATAAAAAGTCATTTAAAAGCTTTGGATAGACAGCAGTGCTGAAAAGAACAGAGTTCACTAACAAAGCTGCAATGAAAATGTACATAGGCTCATGGAGGTTTGGGTGAAACCAGATAAGGTACACAATGGTAGAATTACTGCAGATTATTAGCAAATATACTATGAAGATAATACAAAAATAAATATATCTGTATTTGTCCACTTCCACATGACCCCCAAGAGTTATATATGTTACATTGAATTCATCATCCATTGAGATTGTTGAACTGAATAAAACAGGTAGATAGTATACAAGGAAATAACATTTACAGAATAAACATGACCTTAAAACACACTTACATTGAGAGTGTATTCATCTCCAGAATTGAACTGAAGTAAACTGTTTGAGTCTGTGAAAGGTTTTTTATCAGTTCATTTCAGCCTCCATGGATCTCATTAAAACTCTTCACCAAGAACAACTAACTTACAAACAATTTCATCAAACTCTAGAGATCTGAACTTATGGGCAGAGTAGGTCAGTGGTTGGGAAACTCGGAGGGCCCTATTTTAACGGGAAGCGCATGGCGCAGGTGCGTTTAGGGCGTGTCCAAATTCCCTTTTGCTAGTTTGAGGTGGAAAAAAGCTATTTTGCTATTATGATGGAAGATTTGCACCTTAATATTTTTATTTTTAATCTTTTGCATGTGTGTGTGCGGCTGCGCGTCCCTGTGTGTGCATCAAGCATAGTGTGCATCCCTGTGTGTGTATCAAGCATAGTGTGCATCCCTGTGTGTGTAACAAGCATAGTGTGCGTCCCTGTGTGTGCATCAAGCATAGTGTGCATCCCTGTATATGTAACAAGCATAGTATGCATCCCTGTGTGTATAACAAGCATAGTGTGCGTCCCTGTGTGTGTAACAAGCATAGTGTGCATCCCTGTGTGTGTAACAAGCATAGTGTGCATCCCTGTGTGTGTAACAAGCATAGTGTGCGTCCCTGTTTGTGTAACAAGCATAGTGTGCGTCCCTGTTTGTGTAACAAGCATAGTGTGCACGCTGTGCACAAGCCTGGGTGCATTGTACTAATGCCCTGTTAAAATTCAATGAAATGCTGCGCTACTGACTTTAGACCAGGTTTTTGTTTCTGCTGCCGCAAGATAGCAATACACCCAGAATATTTCAGTCAGGTCCAATATGCCTGATGTTGCAGGAGTTTTTGTAAAAAATTACGATTAAAGTTGCAATGTCTTTTTTATTTTTGTTGCAATGAAATTGCGAAAGACAGTAAAAATTGCAGTTGTTTTTTGTATAGTTCTTTAAAAATAAAAAGGGTATATGTTTTAGGGTATAATGATAAAACTACTCTAGGCTGAGTTTTCCTAGGACCTTGCCAAAAAGGGCTTAGAATGCTGCAAATGTTGGCATAATATGAAAATGGCTGGTGGATTTATGACAAAAATAATAATAATAATTTATTAAATGAATCAAATTTGTTGATCTTTCCATTGTTAGTTAGTTTCCTATCCTGGGCTGGGACACACATTCATATGGTTTGATAAAGGACTTATCATTGGACTTACAATAACGAGCGTAGCTTTCCTCAATTTAGGTTTTTCTGTATGTCTTATCTTCGGACTTTGATGTTAAAATGTATATAGGTTGGCAGGAGAGTCTGAAATGTTTGTTTGCAATGCATGTTTTTTTGGTAAATGTGAGATGTTTGAGTCACACACGTCTTGTCTTCATATCAGAAACAAGGAAATGGCCACGTATGTATGACGTCAACCCGTTCTCACTCCCACTTGGTCATTGGCTCTCAGAGTCACTTGCTAATACAAAGTCCGGCACGTGGGACTGCTGGGATTGATTGAAGTCGCAGGAATCTGGTTACTGGTCAAATTTGCAGAAAAGTTGTGAGTCGCACCAATGTCACGGTGATTGGTTTAATTTGTGTGAATTGTTGCGATCGAGACATCGCAAAATCCTGGAGGGACTGTACAGTGTTGTTGTTTTTTTTCCTTTGCAGAACAAAACACACAAAAACACAGCCATAGCAGACGCCCATGGTTGTACTGTTTGATTGAATAAAACATTAAAAGAGAAGTTGTCTATATCCGTGTTTAGGCAGACACACCTGGGGTCGAAGTTGGAAACTGGAATTAGCTTTAAATACAGTCTTAATCTATTCCTCAGTAACACTTTTGTTTGCTAATATGTATACACACAGTCTTCCTCCCCTGCTCTCACCGAAGTCGCTGTAGGGTGACCTGCTAGCCGGATGTCCTCTCCTGGGATTGTTGCGTTGAGCCAAGTCTCCGTGATCACCAGGAAACAGCAGTCCCGCATTTTCGTCTAGGGGGACATGGTGAGCTCCAGCTCTTCCATCTTGTTTGCAAGTGATCATACGTTTTCTAGGAAGAGACACTGCAGTGGTGGTATGCGTGAGTCTCGTGCTAGCCTAGCACATACGTACTTATGCTCTGCAGCCTCGCTTCTGCCTTCTGTTACTGCGCCGCCTCCATTTCTGCCCAGCGGGAACAGTAATCCACAGAGACCCCATTCGCCTCACTACCTCAGTCGGGAAGTCATGGTCTGACATATCCAATCTGTCACTAGCCCACACAGCTGTCCTTGCATGCTTTAAAACCACCTCCATTGTGCCGGTGCCAAAACACTCCATTGCAACAAGCCTTAATGACAGTTGCACTCTCCCCATCTTAATGAAGTGCTGGTTCTGGCACATCTGAACACCTGCCTACCACCTTCACTGGAATCCTTCCAATTCACTTACAGTCAGCTGAGACTCACTGGACGTCAGCGGAGGTTCTGGACGGTTGGACGTCAGCGGAGTTTCTGGACATCAGCGGAGGTTCTGGACAGCTGGACGTCAACGGAAGTTTTGGACGGTTGGATGTCAGCGGAGGTCCTGGATGTCAGCTAAGGTTCTGGACTTCAGCGGAGATTCTGGAAGGCTGGAAGTCAGTGGAGGTTCTTGACGGCTGGACGTCAGCGGAGGTTCTGGACGTCAGAGGTGGTTCTGGACGGCTGGATGTCAGATGAGGTTCTGGATGGCTGGGCATCAGCTGAGACTCTGGACGGCTGGACGTCAGCAAAGGTTCTGGACGGCTGGAAGTCAATGGATGTTCTGGACGGCTGGATGGCAGTTGAGGTTCTGGACATCAGCGGAGGTTCTGGACATCAGTGGAGGTTCTGGATGTCAGCGGAGGTTCTGGACATCAGCAAAGGTTCTGAATGGCTGGACGTCAGCGGAGGTTCTGGTAGTCAGTGGAGATTCTGGATGGCTGGACGTCAGTGGAGGTTCTGGACGGCAGGAAATCAGCGGAGATTCTGGACGGTTGGAAGTCAGCTAAGACTCTGGACGGCTGGACATCATCTAAGGTTCTGGACGTCAACGGAGGTTTTGGACGTCAGTGGTGGTTCTGGACGGCTGGACGTCAGTGGAGATTCTGGACGGCTGGAAGTCAATGACGTCAACGGAGGTTCTGGATGGCAGCGGAGGTTCTGGACATCAGCGGAGGTTCTGGACGTCAGCGGAGGTTCTGGATGGCTGGAATTCAGCGGAGGTTCTGCACGTCAGCTGAGACTCTGGATGGCTGGACATCAGCGGAGGTTTTGGACGTCAATGTAGGTTCTGGATGTCAGTGGAAGTTCTGGACGGCTGGACGTCAGTGGGGGTTCTGGAAGGCTGGACGTCAGCTGAGGTTCTGGATGGCTGGACGTCAGCGGAGGTTCTGGACGTCAGCAGAGGTTCTGGACATCAATGGAGGTTCTGGATGGCTGGAAGTCAATGGAGGTTCTGGACGGCTGGACAGCAGCGGAGGTTCTGGATATCAGCAGAAGTTCTGGACGTCAGCGGAGGTTCTGGACATCAGCGGAGGTTCTGGACGTCAGCTAAAGTTCTGGATGTCGAGGTTCTGGACGGCTGGACGTCAGTGGAGGTTCTGGACGGCTGGACGTTAGCTGAGGTTCTGGATGGCTGGACGTCAGCTGAGACTCTGGATGGCTGGACTTCAGCGGAGGTTCTGGATGGCTGGAACTCAATGGAGGTTCTGGACGGCTGGAACTCAATGGAGGTTCTGGACGGCTGGAAGTCAATGGAGGTTCTGGACGGCTGGACCACAGCGGAGGTTCTGGACATCAGCAGAAGTTCTGGACGTCAGCGGAGGTTCTGGACGTCAGCTAAAGTTCTGGATGTCAGTGGAGGTTCTGGACGGCTGGACGTTAGTGGAGGTTCTGGATGGCTGGACGTCAGCGGAGGTTCTGGATGTCAGCGGAGATTCTGGACGGCTGGAGGTCAGTGGAGGTTCTGGACGGCTGGACGTCAGCTGAGGCTCTGGATGGCTGAAACTCAATGGAGGTTCTGGACGACTGGACAGCATCGGAGGTTCTGGACATCAGCGGAAGTTCTGGACGTCAGCGGAGGTTCTGGACATCAATGGAGGTTCTGGACGGCTGGAAGTCAATGGAGGTTCTGGACGGCTGGACAGCAGCGGAGGTTCTGGACATCAGCAGATGTTCTGGACGTCAGCGGAGGTTCTGGACATCAGCGGAGGTTCTGGACGTCAGCTAAAGTTCTGGATGTCAGTGGAGGTTCTGGATGGCTGGACGTTAGTGGAGGTTCTGGATGGCTGGACGTCAGCGGAGGTTCTGGATGGCTGGACGTCAGCGGAGGTTCTGGATGTCAGCGGAGATTCTGGACGGCTGGAGGTCAGTGGAGGTTCTGGACGGCTGGACGTTAGCTGAGGTTCTGGATGGCTGAACGTCAGCTGAGGCTCTGGATGGCTGGACTTCAGCGGAGGTTCTGGATGGCTGAAACTCAATGGAGGTTCTGGACGACTGGACAGTATCGGAGGTTCTGGACATCAGCGGAGGTTCTGGACGTCAGCGGAGGTTCTGGACGTCTGTGAAGGTTCTGGACGGCTGGAAGTCAATGGAGGTTCTGGACGGCTGGACAACAGCGGAGGTTCTTGACATCAGCGGAGGTTCTGGACATCAGTGGAGGTTCTGAATGGCTGGACGTCAGCGGAGGCTCTGGATGTCAGCGGAGGTTCTGGTAGTCAGTGGAGATTCTGGATGGCTGGACGTCAGTGGAGGTTCTGGACGGCAGGAAATCAGCGGAGATTCTGGACGGTTGGACGTCAGCTAAGACTCTGGCCTGGTTCTGGACGTCAACGGAGGTTTTGAACGTCAGTGGTGGTTCTGGACGGCTGGACGTCAGTGGAGGTTCTGGACGGCTGGAAGTCAATGGATGTTCTGGATGGCAGCGGAGGTTCTGGACATCAGTTGAGGTTCTGGACGTCAGCGGAGGTTCTGGATGGCTGGAATTCAGCGGAGGTTCTGCACGTCAGCTGAGACTCTGGATGGCTGGACATCAGCGGAGGTTTTGGATGTCAATGGAGGTTCTGGATGTCAGTGGAAGTTCTGGACGGCTGGACGTCAGATGAGGTTCTGGACGGCTGGAAGTCAATGGATGTTCTGGACGGCTGGGTGGTGTTGTGGTCTGCTGTCCTCCCCCCTACCGTTGGCCTACTTTCCTGTTTTGCTGCGTCTATCTGGCTGGCTGTGAGGGCGTACCTGCCTAGGGGGCGTGGTTACATCACCTATTCCATCTTCTGCTCAGCTGTTACCCATCATCTCATCACCTCCTGACATTCATAAGCCCGGGCTACCCACCACGTCGGCGCCAGATCGTTACCTACTCATTTGTGGTAACTTGGCTCTCAGTTTCCGTTAAACTTGATCTCGCCAGCATTTACTCTCGTGTTTGTTTTTGTTCTCGTGTTCACCGTGTCTTTTTTGCCTCTCCGCACAGATTCCCCCAAGCTGCCTTCCGCCATCCCTCCGACCTGCCACCTGTTTATTTGGACTTGCCGTTACAAACATTAAACCACTTTTCTGTTATCTTTTCGTTGTATCTCTGTGTTCTGGGTCTCACCTTACATAACAGAACGATCTGGCCAACATGGACTCCACAGGGATACCGCCGGTTACGGAGAACACCGACGCCCAGCAGGCAATCCAGGCACAGGGTGCATTATTGGGGCAACACGACCAACTGATCCGGTCACTCCTGGAGAACAATCAACAGCTCATCAATCAAGTAACCCAGCTGACGGCTCAAGTCGCTAAGCTGTCTGTTGTTCCCTCACCTGCTCTCTCTACTCCCTCTGTCTCCCCGTCTGTTCCCACAGGTATGGCGGCCGCCACACCCCTCCGTGAGCCCCCCATCACCTCACCGGAACCTTTTTCTGGTGACCTGGATAAATGTCGCGGATTTTTGCTCCAATGCGGTCTTATCTTCAGACAACGACCGTTGTCTTTTTCTACTGATGCCGCTAAGGTCCGTTACGCCCTGGGGCTGCTCAGGGGACGAGCCCTGGCGTGGGCTGAGGCGGTTTGTGCTAATCGCCTGCCCTCAGGTATAACTTTTGCCTCTTTTTCTTCGGATTTACGTACTGTTTTCGATCATCCTGACCATGTGGGGGGTGCCTCGAGGCGGCTGCTAGCGCTCAGGCAGGGGACGGGAGGTGTGGCGGATTACTCGGTTGACTTCTGGACGCTGGCAGCGGACTCTAAGTGGAACGATGAGGCGTTACGGGGTGCCTTTATTAACGGTTTGAGTGATGTTGTTAAGGATGAACTGTCTGTTCGGGATGAACCTGCCACTCTTGACGAACTTGTGTCTCTTGCTATCCGTATAGACAACAGGATGAGGGAGAGGAAACAAGCGAGGAGTCGCCGATCTCTCCCCCCTGACCGAGCTGCGATGTTGTCGGGGTCCCGGACAACCGTCTCCCCGCTGTCGCCCTCAGTCACCCCGGTGTACGCCACCAGGGAGGAGGATGAGGCGATGCAGCTGGGTCGTGCCCGGCTGTCCCCCGCTGAACGACAACGCCGTATGCGGGCCGGTGAGTGTCTGTACTGCAGCGATCCTTCCCACCGTGTCGCCAACTGCCCGACCCGGCCAAAAGACGTGACTCGCTAACTAACGTGGGCGTGTTAGCGAGTCCTGAGGTTGACGTTCTGCCCACTGTGCCCCGGTTACTGGTCCCTGCCACATTACAATACCAGACACTTTCCCTTTCCCTCTCCGCCCTTATTGATTCCGGTGCGGAGGACAATTTTATCGACTGCGGTCTTGCCACCCAAGCCGGCATTCCCGTAGTGCCTATAACGAGTCCCGTTCGGGTCACGGCTGTTAACGGCCATACACTCGCCCGAGTCACTCAACAAACTGTACCGGTTTCTTTGATATTGTCGGGAAATCACCGTGAAGTTATCCAGTTCAAAATTATGTCCGCGTCTACTACTCCACTGATTCTCGGCTTCCCCTGGTTGAAACTGCATAATCCCCATATCGACTGGCAGCGTTATGCTGTTCACAGCTGGAGTGATCGCTGTCACGCCGAGTGCCTGGGCTCGGCTGTTCCACCCACTGAGAGCATCCCCGCGTCCGTGGACACACCTCCCGATCTGTCAACAATTCCAGCCGAGTATCACGATCTAGCAGAGGTGTTTAGTAAAGACAAGGCCATGTCTCTGCCACCTCATAGACCTTACGATTGCGCCATTGACATTCAGCCCGACTCCCCGTACCCTAAGAGTCGGCTTTACAACCTGTCACGGCCCGAGAGAGAAACTATGGAACGTTACATCGGTGACTCTCTCGCTGCTGGCATTATCCGCCCGTCCTCGTCTCCTTTGGGGGCGGGGTTTTTCTTCGTGGAAAAGAAAGATAAATCACTGCGCCCCTGTATCGATTTCCGCGGACTAAACAACATTACGGTAAAGAACACGTACCCCCTGCCGCTCATGAACTCTACGTTCGAGCCTTTACAAGGCGCGACGGTTTTTTCCAAGTTGGACCTTCGAAACGCCTACCACCTGGTCCGCATTCGACAGGGGGACGAGTGGAAGACTGCTTTCAATACGCCGTTAGGTCACTTCGAGTATCTGGTTATGCCGTTCGGCCTAACCAATGCCCCAGCGGTTTTCCAAGGTATGGTTAACGACGTGTTGAGGGACTTCCTCAACCGATTTGTAGTTGTTTACCTTGACGATATTCTGGTGTTTTCGTCCTCATTTACCGATCATGTGTCCCATGTACGCCAGGTCCTCCAACGGCTGTTAGAGAACAAACTCTTCGTGAAAGCCGAAAAATGTGAATTCCACCGCCAGTCGGTTCCGTTTCTGGGATTCATTGTTGAGAGCGGCCAGGTTTCAGCGGACCCTGCTAAGACTAAGGCGGTTGCTGAATGGCCCACACCCACTACCCGTAAACAGTTGCAACAATTTTTGGGCTTCGCCAATTTTTATCGCCGGTTCATTGCCAATTTTAGTCAGGTAGTGGCTCCCCTTACTAGGCTCACGTCCCCCAAAGTCCCGTTTCACTGGTCTCCGGCCGCTGGTCAGGCCATGGAACATCTTAAGGCTCTGTTCACATCCCCGCCCGTGCTGAAACACCCTGACCTCTCGCTCCAGTTCGTCGTGGAGGTGGATGCCTCCGCCTCGGGGGTGGGTGCCGTCCTGTCCCAACGCTCCCCCTCCGACCAAAAGCTCCACCCTTGTGCTTTTCTCTCTAAGAAATTGTCTCCGGCCGAAAGGAACTATGATGTGGGCAACCGGGAGCTTCTGGCGGTCAAGGTGGCGCTGGAGGAGTGGCGCCATTGTTTGGAGGGGGCTGAGCAGCCGTTTGTGGTATGGACTGACCACAAGAACCTGGCTTACATCCAGTCCACCAAGAGGCTGACTTCCCGGCAAGCCAGGTGGGCCCTGTTTTTCAGTAGATTCGACTTTACCCTCACCTACCGTCCGGGGTCACGGAACGTGAAGCCGGATGCACTGTCTCGGCAATTTGACAACCCGGAGGATGGTGCCGAGCCCGAGACGGTGCTGCCGCCCACCTGTGTCGTCGCTGCAGTTCGCTGGGAGATTGAAGCGCAGGTTACTGCTGCCCAGGGCCTGGATCCCGGACCTGGTGGCGGTCCTGCTGACCGGCTCTACGTGCCTGCTCCGGTGCGGTCCCAAGTGCTGCAGTGGGTCCATACCGCCCGCTTTGCCTGTCATCCTGGGATGCACCGTACTTCCACGCTGGTGAAACGACACTTCTGGTGGCCTGCCATGGATGCAGATGTTCGGGCCTACGTTGCTGCCTGCTCTGTCTGTGCGCGGGGTAAGGCCTCCCATCGGCAACCCGCTGGCCTGCTGCTGCCGCTGCCTGTTCCCGGCCGCCCTTGGTCCCATGTGGCTCTGGACTTTGTCACCGGCTTGCCCATGTCCAGAGGTAATGATACTATATTAACCGTTGTGGACAGATTCTCTAAATCTGTCCACTATATAGCTTTACCTAAATTACCCACAGCTGGTGAGACGGCTGACCTCCTAGTCCAACATGTATTCCGTCTCCATGGAATACCTGTGGATATTGTTTCAGATAGAGGTCCACAGTTCATATCCCGTGTTTGGAAGGAATTTTGTACTGCGCTGGGTGCTTCGGTCAGTCTGTCCTCAGGTTACCATCCGCAGTCCAACGGTCAGACGGAGAGGGCCAACCAAGATCTGGAGACATCCCTCCGCTGTGTGGCGGCCCAGAATCCCGCCACCTGGGCTGACCACTTGCCTTGGATAGAGTATGCACACAATGCCTTGGTTACGTCCGCCACGGGGCTCTCGCCCTTTGAGGTGGCCCAGGGTTACCAACCCCCCCTGTTTCCGGCGCAGGAGAAGGACCTGTCTGTGCCCTCTGTCCAGGACAACCTTCGACGCTGTCACCGGGTGTGGACGGAGGCCCGGGACTCCCTTCTTCGGACTGCTGAACGGAATAAGAGGGGTGCTGACAAGCATAGGAACCCGGCCCCTACGTTCCTGCCTGGCCAGCAGGTATGGCTTTCCTCCAGGAACATTCCTCTGCACACCGAGGCGCGGAAGCTCTCCCCTCGGTACCTGGGACCTTTTGTGATTGAAGCGGTGGTGAACCCTGCGGCTGTCCGGCTGAAGCTGCCAGCCGCCATGCGGGTCCACCCCACGTTCCACGTTTCGCAACTGAAGCCGGTGTCCTCCAGCCCCCTCTGTCCTCCGGGTGATCCACCCCCGCCGGTACGCCTGATTGATGACCACCCGGCCTACACTGTCAGTCGGCTCCTGGACGCCCGGCGGCGTGGTAGGGGGCTGCAGTATCTGGTGGACTGGGAAGGCTATGGGCCGGAAGAGCGGTCGTGGATCCCCCGGGGGTTTATCCTGGACCCTCAGCTGGTCGCCGACTTTCATCGGGACCATCCCGACAAGCCTGGTGGGGCGCGTGGGGGCGCCCGTTGAGGGGGGGGTACTGTTGTGGTCTGCTGTCCTCCCCCCTACCGTTGGCCTACTTTCCTGTTTTGCTGCGTCTATCTGGCTGGCTGTGAGGGCGTACCTGCCTAGGGGGCGTGGTTACATCACCTATTCCATCTTCTGCTCAGCTGTTACCCATCATCTCATCACCTCCTGACATTCATAAGCCCGGGCTACCCACCACGTCGGCGCCAGATCGTTACCTACTCATTTGTGGTAACTTGGCTCTCAGTTTCCGTTAAACTTGATCTCGCCAGCATTTACTCTCGTGTTTGTTTTTGTTCTCGTGTTCACCGTGTCTTTTTTGCCTCTCCGCACAGATTCCCCCAAGCTGCCTTCCGCCATCCCTCCGACCTGCCACCTGTTTATTTGGACTTGCCGTTACAAACATTAAACCACTTTTCTGTTATCTTTTCGTTGTATCTCTGTGTTCTGGGTCTCACCTTACATAACAGGTGGCAGTGGAGGTTCTGGACATCAGCGGAGGTTCTGGACATCAGTGGAGGTTCTGAATGGCTGGACGTCAGCGGAGGCTCTGGATGTCAGCGGAGGTTCTGGTAGTCAGTGGAGATTCTGGATGGCTGGACGTCAGTGGAGGTTCTGGACGGCAGGAAATCAGCGGAGATTCTGGACGGTTGGACGTCAGCTAAGACTCTGGCCTGGTTCTGGACGTCAACGGAGGTTTTGAACGTCAGTGGTGGTTCTGGACGGCTGGACGTCAGTGGAGGTTCTGGACGGCTGGAAGTCAATGGATGTTCTGGATGGCAGCGGAGGTTCTGGACATCAGTTGAGGTTCTGGACGTCAGCGGAGGTTCTGGATGGCTGGAATTCAGCGGAGGTTCTGCACGTCAGCTGAGACTCTGGATGGCTGGACATCAGCGGAGGTTTTGGATGTCAATGGAGGTTCTGGATGTCAGTGGAAGTTCTGGACGGCTGGACGTCAGATGAGGTTCTGGACGGCTGGAAGTCAATGGATGTTCTGGATGGCTGGGTGGCAGTGGAGGTTCTGGACATCAGCGGAGGTTCTGGACATCAGTGGAGGTTCTGAATGGCTGGACGTCAGCGGAGGCTCTGGATGTCAGCGGAGGTTCTGGTAGTCAGTGGAGATTCTGGATGGCTGGACGTCAGTGGAGGTTCTGGACGGCAGGAAATCAGCGGAGATTCTGGACGGTTGGACGTCAGCTAAGACTCTGGCCTGGTTCTGGACGTCAACGGAGGTTTTGAACGTCAGTGGTGGTTCTGGACGGCTGGACGTCAGTGGAGGTTCTGGACGGCTGGAAGTCAATGGATGTTCTGGATGGCAGCGGAGGTTCTGGACATCAGTTGAGGTTCTGGACGTCAGCGGAGGTTCTGGATGGCTGGAATTCAGCGGAGGTTCTGCACGTCAGCTGAGACTCTGGATGGCTGGACATCAGCGGAGGTTTTGGATGTCAATGGAGGTTCTGGATGTCAGTGGAAGTTCTGGACGGCTGGACGTCAGATGAGGTTCTGGACGGCTGGAAGTCAATGGATGTTCTGGACGGCTGGGTGGCAGTGGAGGTTCTGGACATCAGCGGAGGTTCTGGACATCAGTGGAGGTTCTGGATGTCAGCGGAGGTTCTGGACATCAGCGAAGGTTCTGAATGGCTGGACGTCAGCGGAGGTTCTGGTAGTCAGTGGAGATTCTGGATGGCTGGACGTCAGTGGAGGTTCTGGACGGCAGGAAATCAGCGGAGATTCTGGACGGTTGGAAGTCAGCTAAGACTCTGGACGGCTGGACATCATCTAAGGTTCTGGACGTCAACGGAGGTTTTGGACGTCAGTGGTGGTTCTGGACGGCTGGACGTCAGTGGAGATTCTGGACGGCTGGAAGTCAATGACGTCAACGGAGGTTCTGGATGGTAGCGGAGGTTCTGGACATCAGCGGAGGTTCTGGACGTCAGCGGAGGTTCTGGATGGCTGGAATTCAGCGGAGGTTCTGCACGTCAGCTGAGACTTTGGATGGCTGGACATCAGCGGAGGTTTTGGACGTCAATGTAGGTTCTGGATGTCAGTGGAAGTTCTGGACGGCTGGACGTCAGTGGGGGTTCTGGAAGGCTGGACGTCAGCGGAGGTTCTGGACGTCAGCAGAGGTTCTGGACATCAATGGAGGTTCTGGATGGCTGGAAGTCAATGGAGGTTCTGGACGGCTGGACAGCAGCAGAGGTTCTGGATATCAGCAGAAGTTCTGGACGTCAGCGGAGGTTCTGGACATCAGCGGAGGTTCTGGACGTCAGCTAAAGTTCTGGATGTCGAGGTTCTGGACGGCTGGACGTCAGTGGAGGTTCTGGATGGCTGGACGTCAGCGGAGATTCTGGACGGCTGGAGGTCAGTGGAGGTTCTGGACGGCTGGACGTTAGCTGAGGTTCTGGATGGCTGGACGTCAGCTGAGACTCTGGATGGCTGGACTTCAGCGGAGGTTCTGGATGGCTGGAACTCAATGGAGGTTCTGGACGGCTGGAACTCAATGGAGGTTCTGGACGGCTGGACAGCAGCGGAGGTTCTGGACATCAGCAGAAGTTCTGGACGTCAGCGGAGGTTCTGGACATCAGTGGAGGTTCTGGACGTCAGCTAAAGTTCTGGATGTCAGTGGAGGTTCTGGACGGCTGGACGTTAGTGGAGGTTCTGGATGGCTGGACGTCAGCGGAGGTTCTGGATGTCAGCGGAGATTCTGGACGGCTAGAGGTCAGTGGAGGTTCTGGACGGCTGGACGTCAGCTGAGGCTCTGGATGGCTGGACTTCAGCGGAGGTTCTGGATGGCTGAAACTCAATGGAGGTTCTGGACGACTGGACAGCATCGGAGGTTCTGGACATCAGCGGAGGTTCTGGACGTCAGCGGAGGTTTTGGACATCAATGGAGGTTCTGGACGGCTGGAAGTCAATGGAGGTTCTGGACGGCTGGACAGCAGCGGAGGTTCTGGACATCAGCAGATGTTCTGGACGTCAGCGGAAGTTCTTGACATCAGCGGAGGTTCTGGACGTCAGCTAAAGTTCTGGATGTCAGTGGAGGTTCTTGACGGCTGGACGTTAGTGGAGGTTCTGGATGGCTGGACGTCAGCGGAGGTTCTGGATGTCAGCGGAGATTCTGGACGGCTGGAGGTCAGTGGAGGTTCTGGACGGCTGGACGTTAGCTGAGGTTCTGGATGGCTGAACGTCAGCTGAGGCTCTGGATGGCTGGACAGCAGCGGAGGTTCTTGACATCAGCGGAGGTTCTGGACATCAGCGGAGGTTCTGAATAGCTGGACGTCAGCGGAGGCTCTGGATGTCAGCGGAGGTTCTGGTAGTCAGTGGAGGTTCTGGACATCAATGGAGGTTCTGGATGGCTGGAAGTCAATGAAGGTTCTGGACGGCTGGACAGCAGCGGAGATTCTGGACGGTTGGACGTCAGCTAAGACTCTGGCCTGGTTCTGGACGTCAACGGAGGTTTTGAACGTCAGTGGTGGTTCTGGACGGCTGGACGTCAGTGGAGGTTCTGGACGGCTGGAAGTCAATGGATGTTCTGGATGGCTGGAAGTCAATGGAGGTTCTGGACGGCTGGACAGCAGCGGAGATTCTGGACGGTTGGACGTCAGCTAAGACTCTGGCCTGGTTCTGGACGTCAACGGAGGTTTTGAACGTCAGTGGTGGTTCTGGACGGCTGGACGTCAGTGGAGGTTCTGGACGGCTGGAAGTCAATGGATGTTCTGGATGGCAGCGGAGGTTCTGGACATCAGTGGAGGTTCTGGACGTCAGCGGAGGTTCTGGATGGCTGGAATTCAGCGGAGGTTCTGCACGTCAGCTGAGACTCTGGATGGCTGGACATCAGCGGAGGTTTTGGATGTCAATGGAGGTTCTGGATGTCAGTGGAAGTTCTGGACGGCTGGACGTCAGTGGGGGTTCTGGAAGGCTGGACGTCAGCTGAGGTTCTGGATGGCTGGACGTCAGCGGAGGTTCTGGACGTCAGCAGAGGTTCTGGACATCAATGGAGGTTCTGGATGGCTGGAAGTCAATGGAGGTTCTGGACGGCTGGATGGCAGTGGAGGTTCTGGACATCAGCGGAGGTTCTGGACATCAGTGGAGGTTCTGGATGTCAGCGGAGGTTCTGGACATCAGCGAAGGTTCTGAATGGCTGGACGTCAGCGGAGGTTCTGGTAGTCAGTGGAGATTCTGGATGGCTGGACGTCAGTGGAGGTTCAGGACGGCAGGAAATCAGCGGAGATTCTGGACGGTTGGAAGTCAGCTAAGACTCTGGACGGCTGGACATCATCTAAGGTTCTGGACGTCAACGGAGGTTTTGGACGTCAGTGGTGGTTCTGGACGGCTGGACGTCAGTGGAGATTCTGGACGGCTGGAAGTCAATGACGTCAACGGAGGTTCTGGATGGCAGCGGAGGTTCTGGACATCGGTTCTCCACTACCATCAATGGACAATAAACTTATATCTGATCCATTCCACCATGCTCACTATCTGTTTCAGCCTCAGCCTTCTGGAAGGTGCTTCAGGTGGCTGTCCAACAAAACAACGGGTTGAACATCTTTTTCCTGATGAAATACGGACACAGAATTATGCCTTTGTTAGGCCCGACAAACCCCGTACAATGGTATTATTTTTCTGGGATGGTGAAAGCTTGTCCGGCCCTACTTTTAGACGGGGAGCGATTGACGTGCCTAGTTATACGTTTTCAATGAGAGGAGAGTGGAGAGTGTGCTCCAGTTATCGGGGTATTGCACTACAAAGCCTCCTAGTGATAGACTCTGCTGTTTACTGGAAATTGAGGCTCTGCTGATTGTAAAACCTCAGATTTAGGAGAAACAATTCAGATTCAGTTCTGGCCGTGGAACAGTGGACCAGCGCTTCAACCTTGCAAGACTACTTGAAGGGGCTTTGGAGTCTGCCCATCCAGTTTACATGTGCTTTTTTGACTTGCAGAAGGCTTACAATCAAATCCCTTGGGTGGTAGCATGTTTTCAGTGGGCATTGTCCCTAATTACCGATCTTGTTTTGATTTTCATGGACAGGATATTAAAACGCTGACGGGAGAGGAGAGTGTCAGGTTTGGGGACTTGAGAACTGTTTGAACTGCTCTGGGACTTGAAACAGATTGTCTGCCTGTCCATTCACGAGGAATGCAGTGGGACCCCGCGGATCCAAGTGGATACAAAGACCTTTACCCTGCACCTGACTGGGTTAACCTGACATTCTTACCCTAACCCAAACATCTCAATTCTCTTGCTTAAACCTAAGCAACTTAGTCAGTGAGTACTAGCCAATGCCTTTGACGTGCCTTCGGCATCCTCAGGTTCGCCCTTGTCATGTATTTACAAAAGGTTGCAATGGAAGATATGAATGTTTTACTACTTTGAAAATATTAGGGATTCATCTTTCAGAATCGGTAACCCAATTGTATGTTGTCCATACTTTGTCTGCATTACAATGTATTTTAACAAAGTCATACAAATGTAAAATGTGTCAAAGTATTGCCTGAAACTAGTGACAACTCTTCCAAAGACACTAAACCCACTCCGATTAGAAAAACACAAGTCAATGCTATTTCCATGTAAACCTAGAAGTCAAAATTCCCTTTTGAAGTCACAGTGTTATAAATCTATGTTCTTGTCAAAATATTTCAACAGGAGATGTAGTTACTTACGTGTCTGCAGCCAATATAACAAGCAATTTAATTACTTAAAGGGAATTATAAATGTATTTAAGTGTATTTTTTATCACATTTACAATTACAGTTGTAGTTCTTCTCCTTCTCTTGTCATTGTCCACTCGATATTGGTGATAATGGTGATATTGCCTTTGAAATTTAGATTTTATACTAGGCAAGGATAAAAATCTTTTTTGCCCTTCATTGTATCTTCATTTACTTAAGAATTGTAATAGAGATAGTGATGTATGAATGTAGGCATTATGGTTGAGGAGATATTCTTGATTCATTTTCTTTTTAGGAGTTTTTGTCTGAAGGATAGAGCTAACTTCTAAGATGTTTCATTGTCATAGCACACATTTTACACTTTTATGGAAAAGCCTAACATTTCCTTATGATAAGAGACCTAACCCCCCCCCCCCCCCCACCAAATGCATGCACCTCTTCCCCTAACTTAGGGAAACACTGGTCATAGCAACCAGGTCTTTATTGGGATTGTTTATTGTGTAATATGTCCGGTTGTTGTATCCTGAGTGTTTTTTTCATACTGTACCAAATACAAATTTCATTCACCATCACCACATCTGGAACCATGAACGAGCAAATAGCTAGACCCCTTTCTAAAATGCAGGAGGTGTTAAAAAAATAACATGGACAAAGATAAGTATAGTGGAAATCTCTGCCAATGTTAGCAAGGCTGTTTGTTTGAAAATAGGTTCATAATGAACAATATCCAATATCTGGCTTGCTTTGACATCACTAGAATTTTATGTGTTCACATCAAGAGTGGAGTTTCTTACATTTTCTCGGCTAATGCCTAACATACACTAGAAGACTCTGACCCCATCTCACATCTTTTTATGTATTTCACTTGATTATTTTTTGGGCATTTTTAGGCCTTTATTGATAGGCCAGCTGAAGAAATGAAAGGGGGGGGGGGTGACATGCAGCAAAGGGACACAGGTCGGTGTTGCAGCAAACATCCACACATGGGCACCCTCTCCACCAGCTGAGACATCCGGGCGCCCCCCCTATCTCACATTTAACGTGATCTGTCATAATGTCACTGAGTTATTATTCAAAATTTTACGACCAAGACTTAAAACTAGCATTAATATCAAACAAGATTAATTTTGTTGGAACGTCAAGACAGGAAAAGACTGACTGGGACTGAGTTTGATGAGCTTCCACCAACACTAGCTCCGACTCTAGCAAGGCTCTCATGATTTCATGTGGAAAAATGTAATAGAAACAATTTGCCAGATTGGATGCCTATACTAGAAAATGGTAAAAGTACCTGAGCTTTCTGGAGGGCTCCTTAGAAGCTTTATTCTGGGGAGAGACATATAAAATAGGCTTAAGGTTGTGTTATTTTTTCAAATGCTTATTTGGTTTATTGTCTATTTTTTTTTACTATATCTGCTTTAAATGAAAAATTGCCTGACAGTAAACATTCATGAGTTGTATAAAATCCAATAAAACATTTCTCTCAACAAAAACAGTCTACTATTTACTTTGATGGACAAACACAGCTGCAAAGTACAGACATTGTAAGGTATTTATAAAGGCATGTGTAACTGTTATAGAAAGTGGGGACACAAAGTCATCTTTAGTAAAATATGCTGATGACATGACCCGATACCTCAGGGGACGTTACAGCCCTGTGGTGGTTGTGGTAAACAGTTCATTTTCAAAAACAGATGAAAGCCATTCTCAAACAGTGGAAACCGACACAGTTTGATTGCTATTCCCCTAATTGCACACATAAAGACATGATTTCTGCAAATAAACAAAAACAGAGATATATGTTGTGGCAAATAAACCTTTCATTCATATTGTGTGTGTAATATTGAAAGACTTTTAGAGCAACACATTCAGAATAAAACTACAGAATTAAAAATTATCTGGGAGGAAATGAATTGATCAGGTGTTACATAGTAGATGCTGAGATTACTCTTTGCTGTGTGTCAGCCATAGAAAATAATTCTTACATTGGATGCCATAAAAAGATCATGAAATGTCACTTATCCTCAGTATTGTTATAGAAGAAATGAAAAACTGATCAGTGTTCATACATCACTTCATTTTGGCTGGGCTGAAAAATGTCTTCAGGTGTTTCGAAATTTCTGTAATTTTTAGTCCGTACATGATTGGATTAAACAGAGGATGGTACAAAATAACTTGTAAAGTCATTATTAAATGCACAGTTTTTGGAAAATCTGGCTCCAGTCCAACTATAATTACATCATATGCACACAGACAGGAAAAGTTTATCAAAACTATCAGATGAGGTAAACAGGTCTGTGCAGCTTTTCTCCTGACTTCTCTACTACTTCGATAGGTTATTATAAATATCCTGGTGTATGTAAAAAGAATGAAAAGCACAGGGACAAGCGCAACATTAAGCATTATGATCATATCTCGTACAACACGTGCTCCTGAGATCACACACTGAAGTTTATAAACTGTGTTGTTACAAAAAATACCTTTTAAAATAAAGCTACAGAGTTTTTCCTTGGCACTTAAACCAGCCGGTAAAGCAATCTGAGAGGCCGGCACAATCCAAGCCAAACCCAAGAAAACACTGACTGTTGTTTTTGTCATGATAGTGTGATATTGCAGAGGTTTACATATAGACACATATCTATCATAAGACATGGCTGCCAACAGTAAGAACTCTGAACCACCTAAAGAGTAAAATAAATGAAATTGAAAGAGACAGGCTGAATAAGATATGGTCTGTTTTTCAGATAAAAAGTCATTCAAAAGCTTTGGATAGACAGCAGTGCTGAAAAGAACAGAGTTCACTAACAAAGCTGCAATGAAAATGTACATAGGCTCATGGAGGTTTTGGTGAACCCAGATAATGTACACAATGGTAGAATTACTGCAGATTATTAGAATATATACAATGAACATACAAAAAAAATAAACATATCTGTATTTGTCCACTTCAACATACCCACCAAGAGTTATATATGTTACATTTATCTCATCATCCATTAAGATTGTCAAAAACTGAATTAAAAATCAGATTGTATACAAGGAAATAACAACAAAGAGCAGTCACAAAATATACATGTTACCTGTACTGGTGTCTTCATTCATTTACCTGACCTTAAAACACACTTAGAGAGAGAATTCACAAAGTGAACTGTTCAAGTTTGTGGACTCTTTTTTATCAGTTCATTTCACTCTCCATGGATCTCATTAAAACTCCTAACCTCAAGGACTAACTTGTAAAGACCTGTGAACTCTAGAGGCCTGACATTGTAGGCAAAGTTGCTCTGGGGTTGGTCACGAGGCCTAAAGGCCAGAGGTGGAAGTTGTTGTTGCAAATCTTTTGACTAATTTGTCAAAGGTTTGGATGAGGATGTTTTTACATGTTTCAGGAGACCCAGAGTGGAAAGGGGACTTTGAACTTATATAAAAGTTACAACTAAAAGGAATAAATAAATGTTTATTGATGCACATTTCAACACTTTAACAAAGCAACACTACAGTGGAGATGTGTTTCACTTAACATCTTTTAACGTTACAGTTACGACTTAAAATTACAACTTTTGGCTGATTTCACCTATTTCCACAATTTAAAATCATGTGTCAATCTCAAGGCCTGTGGGCCAAATCCTGCCCCTCAGATAATGATCTGGCCCGCATATGAATTTAGGTTCACAATACATTTAGGTCCATCTAGTTTTTGACACTTTTTCTGACGTAGTTGTCATTTGTTTTTGACAATTTGTAAAGTTTTTTAAAATCAATGGCCAATTGTCTACCTGGAAGTGATTTTTGTCTGAGGGTGACGTCACTGTGATTCACTCTATTAGGACTCAACCTACTCAAGTTTAATGAACTGATTAGTTTATGAAAGATATATTTTAGCGGAGGGAATACGTAGAGGCTATTTACTGTAAGCTTCTTCGTGTCCTTGTTCTTTCCCACCTCCTAGATTTCCTTGGATTGTGGTTGCACCTGGATCATGGCTGCGGCTGCTGCCGTGTTCCTGCTCAATGTCCACTGCAAGTACAATTATAATTATTTTTATCACCCATGATGCTATTATTTTTACTGCTACTTTAACTGCTACTGTTCATGTCATTCCATACCCACTGCTATAATTATTATAAGTCATATTTCTATTAATAATATACTTAGAAATGGTTGTCTCCCCCAAGCGGCCTTGGCAGATGGCCACCCACCTAGAGCCAGGTTCTGGTTGCAGTTTCTGCCTGTTCCACTGCCTCTAAGTGGCCAAAATAATTCTTATGCAGGTTTGAAAGACTCTGCACCGCATCACTGAAAAAGCTCAGAACATTGTTTTAATTTAAATGCAAAGCCAAAGTACTGCAGCCAGACTGCCAGCATAGACTTGCAGAACATAACATTTACGTTCATTTAAGTTTTGGTTCATGGTTACCAATGAATTTTATTTCTGTTGACAAATGCATTAGCCTGAGTGTAGACTATTGTCCACTAGTTAAGCCTTTTTGGCCTCCATTAATCTTATTGATATCCATCTTTTTATCTATTCTCATTGTCGTGTCTGGGGCCGGTGCATAATTGAACAGCGAGACTTCTAACTGACACCAGAAAAAGAGACTTCATTACACCAGTACCTACATCCCTGCACTGGCTACCTCTCAAATACAGGATTCCTTTATTAGGCACAAGCTATTCAAATTTATTTATATAGCGCCAAATAACAACAACAGTTATCTCATCATGCTTTTCATAAAGAGCAGGTCTAGACCGTAGTCTGTGATGTCAGTTACAGAAACCCAACAATTATCTATCTTTAAACTTACAGTATTTGAATTAAAACAAAAAGAAATACTTTCTTTTGTGACCATTTTCAAGATGTACTGTAAATCATCCTTGTAACAACAATTTATTTGTGTTATCTGCAAAAACAATATATTTAAGTAAATCTGATACTTTACAATTGTCGTTAAGTTGGAGGATAAACCGTTGTGGGTCTAATACTGACCCTGTGGGACGCCACAGGAAATGTTAATGCTCACCGACCAGTGATGACCCATTTGTACATATTGACTCCAGTTTTCTACTAAGCTTTTCATCCAATCATATGTCCCGCCTCTGATGTGTAATCCTTCCAGTTTTTTGTAAGAATATTTCATGATCAACTGTATCAAATGCTTTTTAAAGATTGTATTGTTTGTTGCTGTTTACTTTTCAATTATTTTGGAAAATTGTGCTGAGAAGTACATGACCTTATTTATCTGTCATTTTAATTATACAGTATATATGTATGCATACATATTTTATTTAAATGTTTTACATGTTCAAATAAAATACTACTACAGTTGAATACATGAAAGGGGGAGGGGGGGGTGCAACATGCAGCAAATGGTCACAGGTCGCAGTCGAACACACGGCTGCTGAGACTGGTCTTGGAGCCCACTAGGATGTGTTTGTATGCTGTTGGAGTCTGGTTTTTGGGGGGACGGCAGGACATCATAGATAGTATTTTATTGTCATTTATTGTTTAAAACTGATCTTAGAGGTGTTACTTGGTTTCCGTTAGGGTGAGCATCTCCATAGTCTTTATAGGCTGACGGTCATAACGAATTCCCAGCCCTGCTTAGGAAAACAAATTAAAAACCCTGGGAGAGGAAATTCAAGAGGAGATCCATACCTCCAAGGACGGCTGTGTGCTTCAGGTGGGAAATAACAATAATACCAAAATGTCCAAGAATATAAACACTTCCATGAATCCCAAATCAGTTCTTCAGTTCATGATTTACAAAATACAACTAAGGCTGTTAGAAACCTCACAGTGCTGGTTTTCACGAGGTAGCCTATAGTCTAAGAATAGTGCTAATAAATAAAACATATCACAGCAAAAATAATATGGTATCTTTTTTTAATTATTATTTTTCCACTATGAAAACACACACATTACACTTTTAACTCCTTACGTACTTACGTATTGCCAAAACAGACACTGAAGTTACACTCATGTTCTAGGCTCATAAAACTTTTTCACAATGGTTACAACATTTAATTTTACCACAGAAACAAACATAAAACTTTAGTTTTTATTTTGTGATTATTTGATAAAATAAAAAAATAAGGTGTTGTATGTTAAAATGTCATTTAATGCTTTAATGCAATGCTTTTTATAATGTTTAAGTCTATGAGAAACAAATCCTTAAATACTTTTCCAATAATCCTTTCATTATTATTTTGTAATTAGTGTAAAACAGTGGATACATATAAAATATGAAATATATCCACTAGATATTAGTTTAATTTGTCTCAACTGAACAACCTCTTTAGGTGTTATTAATTTCTTTCATTTTCAGTCCATATATGATCGTATTAAAAAGAGGATGACACAAAATCATTTGTAAAGACATTATTAAATAAACAGTTTGGGAAAAAATTGTTTCCAATCGAGCTAGAAGTACATCATATGTACTCAAAGAGGAAAAGTTAATCAGAACCAACAGGTGGGGTAAACAGGTCTGTGCAGCTTTTCTCCTGACTTCTCTACTACTTCGATAGGTTATTATAAATATTCTGGTGTATGTAAAGAGTATGAAGAGTACAGGAAGAGGTACATATCCTACAAAAAGAATCAAGTCATATATATTGTGGACTGTTGAAGGAACACAGTGAAGTTTTTGAACTGTGCTGTTGCAAATTATTCCTTTCAAGATAAAGTAACAGAGTTTTTTATTAGCACTCACTGAAAACTGACAGGCAGGCAGAAACCAAGCTAAAATCAGGAGAATATTAACAGTTGCTTTTCTCATGATAGTGTGATATTGCAGAGGTTTACATATATTATCTTCCTGCTTTTGGCGAGATCAGTCGTGTTTTTCCTCCTCTCCCCTCTTATCTCAGCTTGGCTCCTTCCCCTGTCTGTGTCTGTCTAGCTTGTCTTGTGGAACTTTTTCTCCTTTCTCTTTGTCCCCTGCCTGCTGTTTTCCTGAAATATTCAACATGGAATTGATCAACTGGTCGCTCAGCGCTATTGACAAGATTAAGGAGTGCCTACATGGAGTGATTGAGAGGATGAAGGTTTTACATCTGAGGGCTGATCAGTCCAGTGAACTGTCTCGCAACATCTCAGACCGGACTGTGGAAGCGCAGAAGGGGATTGATTCCATCAGGGCCCAGTCGGTGGAGTTGCTTTGTGTAACCACCGGACTGGCAGAGAAGGTAGATGGACTGACAAAATTACAACATGAACTGGATGCTCGTATGACGCTGAGGTCGGTAGCAATTGAGTGATGGACATTGATTCGGACAAATTTCCACCGGGTCAACCTAAATTGGAATGAAATTGTTTAAGCTGTCCCCCTCCACCCCCCCCCCCCCCCAACCTGCCCTTCACCCGAGCAGGAAAACAACTGGCAGTTGGCCATTCTATCTCGTCCTTTGCACTGGCTTATCTCCTCAAGGTCTCGCAGATGAACTGAGCTTTTAACAACATAGACAGTCTGATGCTCATATTCACACACACAACCCATTCTCACACACACACCATACACTCCCCCCCCATCCCTCCCCGTATCCGTCTGACTGCCTCGACTTCTGTTTTTCCCATCCTCCCGAGTCTCGCTATCTGCATATATCCTTTTCAGAGTGTATGTGGTGGCGCTTTAAATACTGTAGCTGCGGCTCGGAGGCTCTCTGAACTCTCTAAACTGCATTTTGTTGCATTGTACCTGTACATGTGTAATGACAATAAAGTTGAATCTAATCTAATCTAATATAGACACATATCTGTCACAGGCCATGACTGCCAACAGGAAGTATTCTGAACCCCCTAGAGTGTAATATATAAACCACTGAAAGAGACAGGCTGAATAAGATATGAACTGTCGTTCAGATAAAAAGTCGATCAAAAGCTTTGGATAGATAGCAGTGCTGTAAAGAACAGAGTTGATTAACAAAGCTGCAATGAAAATGTACATAGGCTCATGGAGGGATTTGTTAATCACTATGATGCACACAATGGTAGAATTACTGCAAATTATAAGAATATATGCTGTAAATATGATCACAAAATAAAGATATTTCTGCACTTCCACATGTCCATCAAAAGTTATGTATGTTACATTTATCGTGGTGGAGAGGTTTGTGTGTCCCTATGAACCTGAGGGCTGTGTTGTCTGGAGCTTTGTGCTCCTGGTAGGGTCTCCCATGGCAAAGAAGTCTCAGGTGAGGGGCCAGACAAAGAATGGTTCAAAGACTCGGATGGAAGAACAAGGAAGGGATAGAGGGACCCCGCCCGGAAGAAGCCCGGGGCCCCCGTCTGGAGCCAGGCCCAGACGGTGGGCTCGTGAGCGAGCGTCTGGTGGCCGGGTTTGCCACGGAGCCCGGTCGGGCACAGCCCGAAAAAGCAACGTGGCACTTCTCCCTCCAGCCCATGGGCCCACCACCCGTGGGAGGATCCAAAGGGGTCGGGTGCGCTGCTATATGGGTGGCAGCGAAGGTCAGGGGCTTCGACGGACCAGACCCGGGCGGCAGAGGCTGGCTCTGGGGACGTGGAATGTCACCTCTCTGTGGGGGAAGGAGCCGGAACTTGTGCGGGAGGTGGAGCGCAACCAGTTAAATCGGGTGGGGCTTACCTCTACGCACAGTCTCGGTTCTGGAACCGTACTCCTGGATAGGGGTTGGACTCTGTCCTACTCCGGAGTTGCCCAGGGTGTGAGGCGCCGGGCGGGTGTGGGGATACTCACAAGCCCCCGGCTGAGCGCCGCTGCGTTGGAGTTTACCCCGGTGGACGAGAGGGTCGCCTCCCTACGCCTGCGGGTGATGGGGGGGGAAACTCTGACTGTTGTTTGTGCATATGCACCAAACAAGAGTTCGGAGTATTCGGCCTTCTTGGAGACCTTGAATGGACTCCTGTATGGGGCTCCAGTAGGGGACTCCATAGTTCTGCTGGGGGACTTCAATGCACACGTGGGCAATGATGGAGATACTTGGAGAGGCGTGATTGGGAGGAACGGCCTCCCTGATCTAAACCAGAGTGGTTGTCTGTTGTTGGACTTCTGTGCTAATCATGGATTGTCCATCACAAACACCATGTTCGAACATAGGGATGCTCATAAGTGTACGTGGTACCAGAGCACCCTAGGCCAAAGGTCAATGATTGATTTTATAATCGTTTCATCTGATCTGAGGCCGTATGTTTTGGACACTCGGGTGAAGAGAGGGGCAGAGCTGTCAACTGATCACCATCTGGTGGTGAGTTGGGTCAGGGGGTGGGGGAAGACTCTGGACAGACCTGGTAAGCCCAAACGGGTAGTGCGGGTAAACTGGGAACGTCTGGAGGAGGCCCCTGTCCGACGGACTTTCAACTCACACCTCCGGCGGAGCTTTTCGTGCATCCCTGTGGAGGCTGGGGGCATTGAACCTGAGTGGACAATATTCAAAGTTTCCATTGCTAAAGCTGCGGCGGCGAGCTGTGGTCTTAGGGTTTTAGGTGCCTCAAGGGGCGGTAACCCGCGAACACCCTGGTGGATACAGGTGGTCCAGGAAGCCGTCCGACTGAAGAAGGAGTCTTTCCGGGATATGTTGTCTCGGAGGACTCCGGAGGCAGTTGCAGGGTACCGACGGGCCCGAAGGGCTGCAGCCTCTGCTGTGACAGAGGCAAAGCAGCGGGTGTGGGAGAAGTTCGGAGAAGACATGGAGAAGGACTATCGGTCGGCACCAAGGTGCTTCTGGAAAACCGTTCGCCACCTCAGGAGGGGGAAGCGAGGAATCATCCAAGCTGTATACAGCAAGGATGGGACGTTGTTGACCTCAACTGGGGAGGTAATAGAGCGGTGGAAGGAGCACTTTGAGGAACTCCTAAATCCAGCTGACACGCCCTCTGTGGTAGAGGCAGAGCTGGAGGATGATGGGGGATTGTCGTCAATTTCCCTGGTGGAAGTCGCTGAGGTAGTCAAACAACTCCACAGCGGCAAAGCCCCAGGGATTGATGAGATCCGTCCAGAAATGCTGAAAGCTCTGGGTGTGGAGGGGATGTCTTGGTTGACACGCCTCTTCAACATTGCGTGGAATTCTGGGACGGTGCCTAAGGAGTGGCAGACCGGGGTGGTGGTTCCCCTCTTCAAAAAGGGGGACCAGAGGGTGTGTGCCAATTATAGGGGTATCACACTTCTCAGCCTCCCTGGTAAAGTCTACTCCAAGGTGCTGGAAAGGAGGGTTCGGCCGATAGTCGAACCTCGGATTGAAGAGGAACAATGCGGATTCCGTCCTGGCCATGGAACAACGGACCAGATCTTCTCTCTCGCAAGGATCTTGGAGGGGGCCTGGGAGTATGCCCAACCAATCTACATGTGTTTTGTGGATCTGGAGAAGGCGTATGACCGGGTCCCCCGGGAGAAATTGTGGGAGGTGCTGCGGGAGTATGGGGTGAGGGGGTCCCTTCTCAGGGCCATCCAATCTCTGTATGACCAAAGCGAGAGCTGTGTCCGGGTTCTCGGCAGTAAGTCGGACTCGTTCCAGGTGAGGGTTGGCCTCCGCCAGGGCTGCGCTTTGTCACCAATCCTGTTTGTAATATTTATGGACAGGATATCGAGGCGTAGTCGGGGCGGGGAGGGGTTACAGTTCGGTGGGCTCGGGATCTCATCGCTGCTTTTTGCAGATGATGTGGTCCTGATGGCATCATCGGCCTGTGACCTTCAGCACTCACTGGACCGGTTCGCCGCCGAGTGTGAAGCTGCTGGGATGAGGATCAGCACCTCTAAATCTGAGGCCATGGTTCTCAGCAGGAAACCGATGGAGTGCTTTCTTCAGGTGGGGAGTGAGTCCTTACCCCAAGTGAAGGAGTTTAAGTACCTTGGGGTCTTGTTCACGAGTGAGGGGACCATGGAGCGTGAGATTGGTCGGAGAATCGGAGCAGCCGGTGCGGTATTACATTCCGTGTATCGCACCGTTGTGACGAAAAGAGAGCTGAGCCAGAAGGCAAAGCTTTCGATCTACCGGGCAATTTTCGTTCCTACCCTCACCTATGGTCATGAAGGCTGGGTCATGACCGAAAGAACGAGATCCAGGGTACAAGCGGCCGAAATGGGTTTCCTCAGGAGGGTGGCTGGCGTCTCCCTTAGAGATAGGGTGAGAAGCTCAGTCATCCGAGAGGAGCTCGGAGTAGAGCCGCTGCTCCTTCGCGTCGAAAGGAGCCAGTTGAGGTGGTTCGGGCATCTGGTAAGGATGCCTCCTGGGCGCCTCCCTAGGGAGGTGTTCCAGGCACGTCCAGCTGGGAGGAGGCCTCGGGGAAGATCTAGGACTAGGTGGAGAGATTATATCTCCAATCTGGCCTGGGAACGCCTTGGGATCCCCCAGTCGGAGCTGGTTGATGTGGCTTGAACTAAGAAGCTAACCTATCTCGCCAGTCCCTGACCATCCTCAGCAAAACCTAAAGCTATACAGTGGAATGCAGGAAGGGTCACAGAGACCCGAAGGCTTAGGCGGCGGTAGTGGAAAAATATAGTTGAATGCATGACTCGTCCCACAGACCAGAAGGCTGAGGTGGCGTTAGTGTAAATAATACAGTTGAATGCAGGGCGGTTCCCAGAGACCCAAAGGCCAATGCCGCAGTAATAGAGAAATACAAGCGCATTCTGTACCGGGTCCCAGAGACCCGTAAGCCAAGAAAGGGCCAATGGAGCTATACAGTCGAATGCAGGACGGGTCACTGAGGAAGTGAAAAGAAGTGGGAATAATACAGTTGAATACAGGACGGGTCCCAGAGACCTGAATACCGGTGTTGCAGTAATTGAGAAATACAATTGCCTTCTGTCCCGTGTTCCAGAGACCTGAAGGCCTGTAGTAGTGGAATACAGTCGAATGCAGGATGGGTCCCAGAGACCCGAATGCCGGTGTCGCGGTAGTGGAACATACAGTCAAATACAGGACGGGTCCCAGAGACCCAAAGGCTGATGCCGCGATAGTGGAAAAATATAGTCGAATGCAGGACGGGTCCCAGAGACCCAATGGCCAATCCCGCGGTAATAGTGAAATACAATCGCATCCTGTCCCTGGTCCCAGAGACCCAAAGGTCTGTAGTAGTGAAATACAGTTGAATGCAGGACGGGTCCCAGAGACCCGAAGGCCGATGCCGCGGTAGAAGAGAAATAAATACTATAGAATACGGGCCAGGTTCCCCGGGACCCAAAGTGCCAGGTCTAAGGTAGTAGACGTGACATGAAATAAAACAAGCATGGGTCTCCGGGACCCGACAGCCAATGCAAAAAGTCAAATAAACTGCACGGGTCCCCTTGACCCGATGGACAACACAAGGGTTAAATTAGTTTGACAACAGTAGACCAAAACTAAAATGGAGGAAAATGCAGAGTAGAAAGTATCTTAACCCTGCAGCCACGATCAAGGTTCAACCACAATCAAAGAAAGAACATATATGCAAGGTGAGAAAGCACAAAGACTTAGGGGTAGAAGTTAAGTTAGTAACATGTTAATGGGACATGCATGCACACGGAGGAAGTAAGAAAGGACACAGTGTCTCATTGGAAGATATGCTTGGTAGCTGAAGGCTCTGGCTCCCATTATACTTTTGGAGACTTTAGGAATAAAAAGTAACTGTAAGTCTTCTAGTAGGACAATAGGGTACTATGAGCTCTTTAAGACTTGATGGGGACTGAGCATTAAGAGCTTTGTCGGTGAGAAAAAGGATCTTAAATTCAATTCTGGATTTTACAGGGAGCCAGCTAACTGGAGAGTCCTAAGTGACTAAACTGGTGATAAGGAATTACAATAGTCCAAATATATGGACTAGTGTTCTGCATCTTTTTGAGACAGGATGTGTCTTTTTACGCAGGTTACGCCGGTGAAATAACTAGTCCTTATTCACCAACTTGCAACATGGTGTCACTGCAACTAAGCCTTCCAGGCTCCAGAGGCTGGTTTTAGAAAGTAAGTCAATTGTTTCAACAATGAGCGCCTACAAGTACAGAACAGTATATGGTGATGCTAGCTAGAGAGTGACTAAAGAGAGCCAGCATCTCACCATCACTAACGATCTACACATGAATATTAAGATGCAACGAATGATCTCCAGCTATATAAAAGCCTAAAAGTCGGACGTTAGAACAAAAGCACAAAGAGTTGTTGCTATGAAGATGATACACTGACTGGTCCTGTCTTAGTGGTGTAAACTGGCACGTTTCAGAACATCGCAGACCGGTGCGTTGCAAGTAGTTGCAAATTTCCACTCATCACTTAGAAAATCTTTGATCCAAACAGGTCCTAAGAGTGCAATACTTAATATGACAGAGTGATGTAATCTGAGCAAACTAAATTTAACAACATGTATGAGTTCAGGCCTCCAGAGTCAGATCAAGTTGTTTACATGTTAGTAGCTTTTCCTTTGGAGAGGTTAATGAGATCCATGGAGGATGAAGCAGTCTGATAAAAATCTCAAACAGGTCAGAGATCCAGTTCTGTGTTTGTCTGACCACACCAGTGTGTATGAAGGTCAGGTACTGATGACTGAATAAGACAATCTCAGGTTATATCAGACTTCTAGTAATATACCTGTTTGTATTCATTGACATTTTGTTTCAGACAATCTTAATGGATAATGACTTTAATGTAACATATATAACTTTTGATGGACATGTGGAAGTGCAGAAATACAGATATCTTTATTTTGTGATCATGTTGACAGCATATATTCTTATAATTAGCAGTAATTCTACCATTGTGTGCATCATAGTGATTAACAAATCCCTCCATGAGCCTATGTACATTTTCATTGCAGCTTTGTTAATCAACTCTGTTCTTTTCAGCACGGCTCTTTATCCAAAGCTTTGGATTGACTTTTTATCTGAACAACAGGTCATATCGTATTCAGCCTGTCTCTTTCAGTGGTTTATATATTACACTCTAGCCTCTTCAGAGTTCTTCCTGTTGGCAGCCATGGCCTATGACAGATATGTGTCTATATGTAAACCTCTGCAATATCACACTATCATGAGAAAAACAACTGTTAATATTTTCCTGATTTTAGCTTGGCTTCTGCCTGCTTGTTTAGTTTCAGTGGGGCTGTTTCTAAATGCTAAAAAAAAACTCTGTTACTTTATTTTGAAAGGAATAATTTGCAACAGCACAGTTCAGAAGCTTCACTGTGTAAGTTCAACAGTGATGAATATATATGGATTGATTCTTTTTGTAGGATCTGTACCTGTCCCTGTACTCTTCATACTCTTTACATACACCAGAGTATTTATAGTAACCCATCAAAGTAGTAGAGAAGTCAGGAGAAAAGCTGCACAGACCTGTTTACCCCACCTGTTGGTTCTGATTAACTTTTCCTGTTTGAGTACATATGATGTACTTCTAGCTCGACTGGAAACTGATTTCCCTAAAACTGTACGTTTAATAATGTCTTTACAACTAGTAATTTATCATCCTCTATTTAATCCAATCATGTATGGACTCAAAATGAAGGAAATTTATAAACACCTGAAGAGATTGTTCTTCAAAGTGCGCTCATGTCTTTACAAATTATGCTGTGCTCTGTTTTAATTTGCACATGTAGGTACTGAAAATGAAATAAATAAATAAACACCTTAAGAGATTAAGTCAAGACACATTTAACTTATATATACACAGTTTATTGGAGAACATATATTGTTTTACCTGTGTACATTAATTACAACTTAAAAAATGCAAAGATTCTAGGAAGTCATTTAATTTAAATATTTGTTTCTAATAGACTTAAGCTTAAAAAGAGCTCCAACAGTGTGATGTCAAATCTTTTTCCTTCTCTACAAATCCAGCACATTGTTTTTATCCGTCTATCATGTAATCACCGAATGCATACTGCATTTTCAAGGTTGTTTCCGTAGTAAAATAGACTTTTGTCACCAGCACTGACATTTGAATTAGTACTATTTGATCATATCTTATTCAGCTTGTCTCTTTAAGTGGTTTATATGTTATACTCTAGTTGTTTTCAGAATTCTTCCTGTTGGCAGTCATGGCCTATGACAGATGTGGGTCTATATGTAAACCTCTGCAATATCACAATGCCATGAGAAAAAACACTGTTAGATTAGTCCTGATTTTAGATTGGCTTCTGCCTGCTTGTCAGATGTCAGGGGGATTGTTAATGAAAAACTGTTACTTTATTTTGAAAGGAAGTTGTAACAGCACAATTCATAAACATTACTGTGTTCCTTCAGCAGTACTGAACATATATGACTTGACTCTTTGTGTAATTGCTGTACCTCTCCCTGTACTCTTCATACTCTTTACATACATCAGGATATTTATAATAACCTATCGAAGTAGTAGAGAAGTCAGGAGAAAAGCTGCACAGACCTGTTTACCCCACCTGTTGGTTCTGATGAACTTTTCCTGTATGAGTACATATGATGTACTTCTACCTTGACTTGAAACAATTTTTTCCCAAACTGTTTATTTAATAATGTCTTTACAACTAGTAATTTATTAAAATGAAAGAAATTTATAAACACCTGAAGAGGTTGTTCAGTCGAAACAAATTAAACTAAAATAGCCACTGTTTTACACTAAATACAACATAATAATAATAATAAAGGATTATTGGAAAGTATGTCAGGATATGTTTCTCATAGACTTAAACATTAGAAAAAGTATTGCATTAAAGCATGAAAGGACATTTTAACAACATCTTATTTGTTTGTGTCAGATAATACTGTATCTGAAGTCTCTTTTATATAGACCTTAGTGGTCCCCTAATACTGTATCTGAAGTCTCTTTTATATAGACCTTAGTGGTCCCTAATACTGTATCTGAAGTCTCTTTTATATAGACCTTAGTGGTCCCTAATACTGTATCTGAAGTCTCTTTTATATAGACCTTAGTGGTCCCTAATACTGTATCTGAAGTCTCTTTTATATAGACCTTAGTGGTCCCTAATACTGTATCTGAAGTCTCTTTATATAGACCTTAGTGGTCCCTAATACTGTATCTGAAGTCTCTTATATATAGACCTTAGTGGTCCCTAATACTGTATCTGAAGTCTCTTTTATATAGACCTTAGTGGTCCCTAATACTGTATCTGAAGTCTCTTTTATATAGACCTTAGTGGTCCCCAATACTGTATCTGAAGTCTTTTTTACATAGACCTTAGTGGTCCCTAATACTGTATCTGAAGTCTCTTTTATATAGACATTAGTGGTCCCTAATACTGTATCTGAAGTCTCTTATATATAGACCTTAGTGGTCCCTAATACTGTATCTGAAGTCTCTTTTATATAGACCTTAGTGGTCCCCAATACTGTATCTGAAGTCTTTTTTATATAGACCTTAGTGGTCCCTAATACTGTATCTGAAGTCTCTTTTATATAGACCTTAGTGGTACCCTAATACTGTATCTGAAGTCTCTTTTATATAGACCTTAGTGGTCCCCTAATACTGTATCTGAAGTCTCTTTTATATAGACCTTAGTGGTCCCTAATACTGTATCTGAAGTCTCTTTTATATAGACCTTAGTGGTCCCCTAATACTGTATCTGAAGTCTCTTTATATAGACCTTAGTGGTCCCCTAATACTGTATCTGAAGTCTCTTTTATATAGACCTTAGTGGTCCCCTAATACTGTATCTGAAGTCTCTTTTATATAGACCTTAGTGGTCCCCTAATACTGTATCTGAAGTCTCTTTATATAGACCTTAGTGGTCCCCTAATACTGTATCTGAAGTCTCTTTTATATAGACCTTAGTGGTCCCTAATACTGTATCTGAAGTCTCTTTTATATAGACCTTAGTGGTCCCTAATACTGTATCTGAAGTCTCTTTATATAGACCTTAGTGGTCCCTAATACTGTATCTGAAGTCTCTTATATATAGACCTTAGTGGTCCCTAATACTGTATCTGAAGTCTCTTTTATATAGACCTTAGTGGTCCCCAATACTGTATCTGAAGTCTTTTTTACATAGACCTTAGTGGTCCCTAATACTGTATCTGAAGTCTCTTTTATATAGACATTAGTGGTCCCTAATACTGTATCTGAAGTCTCTTATATATAGACCTTAGTGGTCCCTAATACTGTATCTGAAGTCTCTTTTATATAGACCTTAGTGGTCCCCAATACTGTATCTGAAGTCTTTTTTATATAGACCTTAGTGGTCCCTAATACTGTATCTGAAGTCTCTTTTATATAGACCTTAGTGGTACCCTAATACTGTATCTGAAGTCTCTTTTATATAGACCTTAGTGGTCCCCTAATACTGTATCTGAAGTCTCTTTTATATAGACCTTAGTGGTCCCTAATACTGTATCTGAAGTCTCTTTTATATAGACCTTAGTGGTCCCCTAATACTGTATCTGAAGTCTCTTTATATAGACCTTAGTGGTCCCCTAATACTGTATCTGAAGTCTCTTTTATATAGACCTTAGTGGTCCCCTAATACTGTATCTGAAGTCTCTTTTATATAGACCTTAGTGGTCCCTAATACTGTATCTGAAGTCTCTTTTATATAGACCTTAGTGGTCCCCTAATACTGTATCTGAAGTCTCTTTTATATAGACCTTAGTGGTCCCCTAATACTGTATCTGAAGTCTCTTTTATATAGACCTTAGTGGTCCCTAATACTGTATCTGAAGTCTCTTTTATATAGACCTTAGTGGTCCCCTAATACTGTATCTGAAGTCTCTTTATATAGACCTTAGTGGTCCCCTAATACTGTATCTGAAGTCTCTTTTATATAGACCTTAGTGGTCCCCTAATACTGTATCTGAAGTCTCTTTTATATAGACCTTAGTGGTCCCTAATACTGTATCTGAAGTCTCTTTTATATAGACCTTAGTGGTCCCTAATACTGTATCTGAAGTCTCTTTTATATAGACCTTAGTGGTCCCTAATACTGTATCTGAAGTCTCTTTTATATACACCTTAGTGGTCCCTAATACTGTATCTGAAGTCTCTTTTATATAGGCCTCCTGTGGCTGTACCGCTCAATGTCCAAAAGATGGTGCTGTTGGTTCCATCAATCGTCCTGGGGGGGAAGCCCCCCTCTGCCCCCTTTGGTCTGCATTCTCATTTGGTAATCCTTAATATAATGACCATGTGTTCCACAATACAGACAAGAATCGCTTGTCATGCTATCATTATTCCCTCCTTATCTATACTGTGTATCGTTGTATGGCTGCCGCATCACTCTGCTCCTGCCTCTCAATCTAGCTCTTGTTTGATAACCTGATACTTGTTCTCCCAGGAGTTCACTTACAGCTTGGACCTTAGTCTGTGAAGTTAGTAGGTTGATGGCCTCTAATGCCCTTATTGTTTTTAATAATACCGCTGGACTTAATGTGTAACGGTGTATGTGTATAATCCTTTACAAGGAATTATACTTAATGTTTGAGTTAGAAAAGCAGAAATTAGGAATTATTTAGACTAAAATTAAAGGAATGGATGTTGATAGATAATCACGGACTGGAATATGTCAACTTTTACTCAATACTATTTCAAAAACACCTCCATTCTTTTTTTTAAAATGGTATAAAATTGAATAAGACACCCCAAAATTAATGAAAGTAGAGATTTGTACTTGCCAATTGCATTTTGTGGAATCAATTATATTATTTTGGGGAATTAAAAAGAACATTGATGGAGGAAAAAACGGGTCAATTTGACCCGAGGACAACATAAGGGTTAACATAGACGAAAATCAAAAACATGTTATTTGGACGACATTCTTGTGTTTGCTCCGAACAGCTGGTGCTGCAATGACTGGAGATGGTATTTGAGTATTTGAGAGATGGAAGGTGCACAACCTGAAGTTGCCACCTCATGCAGCCTTCTGTGAAGTTCTTGGGCCACTTTGTGGAAAAAAGTGGCATTACCACTGACCTGGAGAAGGTCAAGGCCATTGTTTGCCTGTGTGAGAGGGATTTGATGGACGAGAGCAACAACATTCCATCTCCCTCCAAGGTAGGATTATTCCTTGGCATGGTTGGGTTTTACCAGCAGTTCTTTGAGGGCCACTCCAGCATCAGCAAGCCCCTGTTTGCCCTGACCTCTTGAGTGAAGAAGCCACGATGCAGTAAGGGGAAGAGGAAGCCACCTGTGACCAGGAAACTCACGTCTGCTGACTGGACGCTAGAGTGCAGGGAAGCATTCAGAAGGCTGAAACAGGCTCTGCTGGATTTTGCCACCCTGGCTCATCCAGACTTTGGTAGGCCTTTCCTGCTCTCCGTCGATGCCTCCTCTAATGGCCTTGATGCTGTGCTATCTCAACTGTTTGAGGATGTGGATGAAGTGCGTTCAATTGCATTAACCAGCAAATCTCACCCAGTCCCGACCTGGCGCAGGTTTGAATTCCTGGCGCTTAAATGGGCCGTCTGTGATCAATTCAGCCACTGGTTGAGAGTCCACACATTCACTGTGTGGACTGATAATAACCCACTGACCTACATTCTTAGTAAGCCAAAGCTTGACCCCTGCAAACAGAGGAGGAAACCATCAAGATGAGAGTGTGCAAATGAGCAAGCTGAGGCTCAGAGGCTCCTCAGGCAATGGGAAAACCTTACCATCAAGAGGAGTGCTATCCTGTTTCAAAGGATGCTGTTACAAAGAGGAAGATTTACCAGTATGTCATGCCCTCTGCGCTGAAAGAGAAGGTCAGAGGTGTGCATGACAAGGCCGGTCATCAAGGCCAAAGGCAACACTCTACCTGTCAAGACAGAGATTTTACTGGCATGGAAGGGAGAGAGACATAAGAGGATATGTGCTGTCCTGTCGTTGCTGTGTGCTAAGCAAGATCCCTGAGCCGGAAGCCAGAGCGCCACTTGAGAGAATCACAACATCCAGACCTCTTGAGTTGGTTTGCCTAATCTTTTGGACAGCTGTAGACTACTCTGATAAATCCCTTAATGTGCTTGTGGTGACTGACCACTTTACAAAGCTGGCTCAGGCCTACTTCTTCCCCAGCCGGTCTGCTAAGGCTGTCGCTCAACAATTCTGGAATAACTTCTTCTGTGTATACAGCTTCCCTGAACGTATACATTCAGACCAGGGTGCCACCTTTGAAAGCAGTTTGATAGCCAAGATGTTACTTGCGGCTGGTGTTCAAAAATCGCATACCACGCTATCCCACCCAATGGGCAATGGAGATGTTGAGAGGTTCAATCGCGCCCTTGGGAGTATGATAAGGGCCCTACCCCCCAAAGCCAAGCACAGGTGGCCCCAGCTGCTGAGATCTCTTACCTTCTCAAACAATGCCAGACTGCATGAGACCACGGGTTTGCTCAGTTTCAGCTAATGTTTGGTCGAACTCCCCCAGCTGCCGATTGACCTAATATTTGGATCTGCTCTTCTGGATGATCAAGTGGTGGATTATGATGTCTACATGCAAAGTCTCAGGCATTACTCTGCAGAAACCATAAAAGTTGGTCAGATCGTAACCCCAAAGCAGCAGCAGAGACAAGCTGCTCTTTACAAAAAGGAGTTCAGAGATGCAACTGTGGAGATTGGAGACAGAGTTCTCTAAAAAAACAAAGGCAAATGCGAGAAGAGGATATTACCTGATCGCTGGGAGAGTCATCTGTTTACTGTTGTGAAGAAACATAGCACACATACCTTCATGATCAGAAACTGTTAAAGTGGTCCACAGGAATTTAATAATTCCTGTCAACTTTCTGCCTATACCTACTGAGACTGATGACAGTTCTTGTGTCAGTGCTTTGACCCCTGGAGCTTCAAGTGACTCTCTGCTGGGGGACGATAGGAGGTCTGTTGTGTTGCCTGACCATAAACCTGAGGACAGAAATGTCTCGTGGGTCTTTCAGCTCCCAGCTTCACTTGCTGATGGACAAGGACGACTCCTTTCTGTGACTTACTATGAAAACTGACTACGGTCATTTATCAGTTTAATACCCATTTTGTTCTAATAAATGGATGGCACTTAGCTTATCAAATAGAGGAGCAGGGGTGGACTGTAGAGTGAGAAATCGATGCTCGCCTCCTCTTCACTTGGTTTACCTCAGACTGATGACAGCTCAAATGACCCTTCTCCGAATTGTTGACAAAATAATTTAAGGACCCAATCAAGAACAAGATTTGTTTCTGGGGAGAAAATAACTGTAGCAACTTGCTGTAGCGCAGTGGCAATTTCAGACTTCCAAACAGTACTGATGGTAGTATCACAGCGGGAGCACTTGGTCGGCTTCCTCTAAACCCGTTTATGGTGTCATTCGTTTTTTCCATTTTGAGTTTTAAAACAAAAAAAACAAGTGGTTTCCTGTTTTTTCTCTCATTCCTTTAAGTTTTATTGAGTGTACATGAGTGTGTATCTAAATGTGCTGTATTTATACAGCACATGCTTTTCTAGTTTTAACGACTACTCAAAGCGCTTTTACATCATACAGGATACATTCACCATTCACACACATTCATACACTGTGGCCGAGGCTGCCATACAAGGTGCCACCTGCTCATCAGATAAACATTCACACACATTCACACTCCGATGCGCAGTATCGGGGGCAACTCGGGGGTCAGTGTCTTGCCCAAGGACACTTCAACATGGGACTGCAGGGCCAGGGATTGAACCACCAACCTTCCACACCTTCCACTGAGCTACAGCCGCCACTGAGCCACAGCCGCCCTTGGATGAAACAATCTCAGGTGTACATAAATTTCTTTAATTTTCAGTCCATATATGCTTCTATTGAAGAAAGACATTATTAAGCGTACCGTTTTGGGAACAATAGTTTCCAGTCGAAGTGCAGCTTTTCTCCTGACTTCTCTACTACTTCGATAGGTTACTATAAATATCCTGGTGTATGTAAAGAGTATGAAAAGTACAGGGAGATCTTACAAAAAGAATCAAGCCATATTTATTCAGCACTGTTGAAGTCATACGGTGAAGTTTATGAACTGTGCTGTTGTAAATTATTCCTTTTAGCATAAAGAAACAGAGCTTTTCATTAGCAATCAGCAACAGTCCCCCTAATATCTGACAAGCAGGCAAAAGCCAAGCTAAAATCAGGAGAATATTAACAATTTTTTTCTCATGATAGTGTGATATTGCAAAGGTTTACATATAGATACATATCTTTCATAGGCCATGACTGACAACAGGAAGAATTCTGCAGAGGCTAGACTGTAACATATAAACCACTGAAAGAGACAGGCTGAAAAAGATATGATCTGTCGTTCGGATAAAAAGTCAATCAAAAGGTTTGGATAGATAGCATAGCATCAATTATATATGTAATGTTTTAATTAATTTATTATCCATTAAGGTTGTCCAAAATAAAATGGTAACGAAAAAAAATACAGGAATATTACTGAAAGTCTCACATAACCTGAGATTGTCTTATTCAGTCTGCAGTGCCTGAACTTGGTCCAGCAAACACAGAAATGTAATCTGTGATCTTGTTCAGTGTGTTAATCAGACTGTTTCAACCTCTAGGGATTTTTATTAAACTTTCCAAAGGAAAAGCTACTAACATGTAAACAACTTGATCAGACTGTGGAGGCCTGAACTCATATACAGTATGTTGTTAAACATAACAGGTCATATTTGGATGGACAGAGACATCTGGAAAGGTAAAAGGAGCATTCATATAGTCCTCTAATATCCCGAGTTTGGAAGAAGTTTATCTGACTTTAGGTTTCCTTTTGAATTATATTTATTTTTCCACAATGAAATTAGTATTATTATTTAAAAAACTATCCCTTTACATACAATATATTAGAAATAAGACACGAAAAAACTAAAGCGAAAACTCACATGTATGCACACTTGTGTTCAAGGCTGTTGATTTAAATGTCTTGGGATTTTATGAGAAGACAGAAAAACAAATAGTACTAATTCAAATGTCAGTGCTGGGAAAAAAAGTCTATTTTACATGATAGACGGATAAAACCAATGTGCTGGATTTTTAGAAATCAGAGGAAAAAATTGCTAATGCTTTTTAAGTTTGAGTCACACAGTTTAAACAATATACAGTGGGTACGGAAAGTATTCAGACCCCTTTAAATTTTTCACTCTTTGTTTCATTGCAGGCATTTTCCAAAAATCAAAAAAGTTCATTTTATTTCTCAGTAATGTACACTCAGCACCCCATCTTGGACAGAAAAAAACAGAAATGTAGAAATTTTTGCAAATTTATTAAAAAACAAAAACTGAAATATCACATGGTCATAAGTATTCAGACCCTTTGTTCAGTATTTAGTAGAAGCACCCTTTTGATCTAATACAGCCATGAGTCGTTTTGGGAAAGATGCAACAAGTTTTTCACATCTGGATTTGGGTATCCTCTGCCATTCCTCCTTGCAGATCCTCTCCAGTTCTGTCAGGTTGGATGGTAAACGTTGGTGGACAGTCATTTTCAGGTCTCTCCAGAGATGCTCAATTGGGTTTAAGTCAGGGCTCTGGCTGGGCCATTCAAGAACAGCCACGGAGTTGTTGTGAAGCCACTCCTTCGTTATTTTAGCGGTGTGCTTAGGGTCATTGTCTTGTTGGAAGGTAAACCTTCGGCCCAGTCTGAGGTCCAGAGCACTCTGGAAAAGGTTTTCGTCCAGGATATCCCTGTACTTGGCCGCATTCATCTTTCCCTCGATTGCAACCAGTCGTCCTGTCCCTGCAGCTGAAAAACACCCCCACAGCATGATGCTGCCACCACCATGCTTCACTGTTGGGACTGTATTGGACAGGTGATGAGCAGTGCCTGGTTTTCTCCACACATACCGCTTAGAATTAAGGCCAAAAAGTTCTATCTTGGTCTCATCAGACCAGAGGATTTTATTTATCACCATCTTGGAGTCCTTCAGGTGTTTTTTAGCAAACTCCATGCGGGCTTTCATGTGTCTTGCACTGAGGAGAGGCTTCCTTCGGGCCACTCTGCCATAAAGCCCCGACTGGTGGATTGCTGCAGTGATGGTTGACTTACTACAACTTTCTCCCATCTCCCGACTGCATCTCTGGAGCTTAGCCACAGTGACCATTGGGTTCTTCTTTGCCTCTCTCACCAAGGCTCTTCTCCCCCGATAGCTCAGTTTGGCCGGACGGCCAGCTCTAGGAAGGGTTCTGGTCGTCCCAAACGTCTTCCATTTGAGGATTATGGAGGCCACTGTGCTCTTAGGAACCTTAAGTGCAGCAGAAATTTTTTTGTAACCTTGACCAGATCTGTGCCTTGCCACAATTCTGTCTCTGAGCTCCTCAGGCAGTTCCTTTGACCTCATGATTGTCATTTGCTCTGACATGCACTGTGAGCTGTAAGGTCTCATATAGACAGGTGTGTGGCTTTCCTAATCAAGTCCAATCAGTATAATCAAACACAGCTGGACTCCAATGAAGGTGTAGAACCATCTCAAGGATGATCAGAAGAAATAGACAGCACCTGAGTTACATATGAGGGTCACGGCAAAGGGTCTGAATACTTATGACCATGTGATATTTCAGTTTTTGTTTTTTAATAAATTTGCAAAAATTTCTACATTTCTGTTTTTTTCTGTCCAAGATGGGGTGCTGAGTGTACATTACTGAGAAATAAAATGAACTTTTTTGATTTTTGGAAAATGGCTGCAATGAAACAAAGAGTAAAAAATTTAAAGGGGTCTGAATACTTTCCGTACCCACTGTATGTTCTTCTATACATATATAAATTAAATGTGTCTTGACTTAAAGGTTCAGTAGGTAACTTTTGTAAAAATGTATTTTTTACATATTTGTTAAAACTGTCACTATGCCCTGACAGTAGAATATGAGACAGATAATCTGTGAAAAAATCAAGCTCCTATGGCTCCTCCCTGTGCTCCTACTGCCACTGGCAGAAATGCACCGCTCCCGGTCAGAAACAGCCAATCAGAGCCAGGAGGACTGTCTTAGCAGTGTCAATCACTCTCGTGTACGCGCTGCTCATAACCCTCCCCTCCCCCTCCCCCCTCCCCCCGCACAGCGCGTACCGTGTTCAAGCTCAAGATTGCCCGTGTGCTGCAGCTGTGCTAATCACGGAGAAACAACTTTTCAGGAAAACTGCCAATTTCTCGAGTGACACCTGCTCAGAAAACAAAGACGGGCAAACAGAAGAAGACCGATGACGAAAAGCGAGCTAAAAAGAAAGAATTAAACCGAGCCGAAATAAAACGAGGGTCAACATCGGAGGCTTTTCAGAGGCGGAGGGAGCTACGCCTCCTGAAAGGATTCAACACGGATTCAATCAGAGCTAGCCACATTTCTGCTTGACATGTAAGTATCCCTGCTGGATTTGTTTCATTTATTAATAACCAGCTACACAACTTAACTAGCGATGGTTACAGTATCGCTGGTGATAGCGCAAATCTCATTTTATTCTGTAGCTTGTTGCTAGCTAAGTCTAACAGTTAGCTTGTTAGCTTGTAGCACGGCAGGAATGTTGTAGCTAACTCGTTCACCCTCAGTATAAGCCATATTGTTTCGATACCTACATTTAGTAAGCCTAAATGTGTTTTTGTCGATCATAATTAAATGCAGCTATGGTGAAACTACTTTAATTGTGCGCTGTCCCTGTCCCTGTTTCTTCCCCCTCAGGATTGTAAATCAAATGTCTGACACACATTCTTTATGCTCCTCCAACAGGTCAGACATCGCCCCAGACACAGAGCCACGTGAAGGAATCGTCTTTCAGTCCAAATCAAGATGTTCAGTATTTCCTTGTGTGTACTTTGCAAAAAAAGCTGATTTATTTTACCCATATGCAAAATAAAACCTAAGACATATTTCTAAGATGTTGTTATTCCTTGGCTTAGTGAGCTTCCTCAGTGATTCATCATTCCTACTGAAAGTTTAGTGTTTTAAATTGATCCAAAAGGTAATTCAGTAATGTACTGTGTAAAGTGATGCTTTTGTTCTCACAAATGAGCGATTACATAAACATTTTTAATCCCTTTTTATTGAAAAATATTTACAAAACTTTTAATAGAAATATTTTAAATAAGCAATTTTTTTACATAAAGTTTTAAAAGCACAGCACACAACAGCTATACCCTCCTCAGAATAAAGCCCCTGTATTGTGTGGAAAGCATCGGTGGCCCTGCTTACTAGCCTGCGCGTTCACGGCAGGCTCGAGGAGCTGTGGAGGGGGGGCTGTAGCGCAGCAGAGAGCAAGGGGGAGGAGCCTGTAAGGTGTGCTTGTTCAAATTTTTAGGCTAAGTCCACGTTTCCTCAAAACTACCTACTGCAGCTTTAATCTCTTAAGGTGTAACCAGAGTACAGAATAAAAGACATGAGCGCACTTTGAAGAACAATCTCTTCAGGTGTTTATAAATTTCCTTCATTTTGAGTCCATACATGATTGGATTAAATAGAGGATGATAAATTACTAGTTGTAAAGACATTATTAAACGTACAGTTTTAGGGAAATCAGTTTCCAGTCAAGCTAGAATTACATCATATGACATCAGACAGGAAAAGTTAATCAGAACCAACAGGTGGGGTAAACAGGTCTGTGCAGCTTTTCTCCTGACTTCTCTACTACTTCGATAGGTTACTATAAATACTCTGGTGTATGTAAAGAGTATGAAGAGTACAGGGAGAGGTACTTATCCTACAAACACAATCAAGCCATATACATTCTGGACTGTTGAAGGAACACAGTGAAGTTTCTGAACTGTGCTGTTGCAAATTATTCCTTTCAAAATAAAGTAACAGAGTTTTTCATTAGCAATCAGTCCCACTGAAAACTGACAAGCAGGCATAATCCAAGCTAAAATCAGGAAAATATTAACAGTTGGTTTTCTCATGATAGTGTGATATTGCAGAGGCTTACATATAGACACATATCTGTCATAGGCCATGACTGCCAACAGGAAGTATTCTGAACCCCCTAGAGTGTAATATTTAAACCACTGAAAGAGACAGGCTGAATATGATATGATCGTCGTTCAGATAAAAAGTCAATCAAAAGCGTTGGATAGATAGCAGTGCTGAAAAGAACAGAGTTGATTAACAAAGCTGCAATGAAAATGTACATAGGCTCATGGAGGGATTTGTTCATCACTATGATGCACACAATGGTAGAATTACTGCAAATTACAAGAATATATGCTGTAAATGATGATGATGATGAGTTGAAAATTGCAACTACTTGCAATGCACCAGTCTGCAATGTTCTGAAACGTGCCAGTTTACACCACTAAGACAGGACAAAGCAGTGTATCATCCTCATAGCAACAACTCTTTGTACTTTTTTCTCGACTTTTAGGCTTTTGTAGCTGGAGATCATTTGTTGCATCTAAATATTAAAGTGTATACCGTTAGTGATACGGAGATGCTTACTACAGCTGCATTTCTAGTGACAAAATGGAGACAATATTTTATTTCTCTAACTCACTGCTGTGTTTTAACACTGCTGGCTCTCTTAAGTCACTCTCTAGCTAGCATCACCATATACTGTTCTGTACTCGCGAGCGCTCGTTGTTGAAACAATTGATGTCCCTTACTTTCTAAAACCAGCCTCTGGAGCCTGGACCAGCTCAGTTGCAGTGACACCATGTTGCAAGTTGGTGAATAAGGACGCTATACAAAGTGTATATTAAGATCCGTGTATTGACATGCTGCACAACTGACACTCACACAGGTAGCACACAATACTGCTGACTTCCTGTTACATGTTACTTATTGCCCCACAGGGTGGATCTGTTGCCTAAGCAATGCAATAGGATACCCTGTAACACACCATCAGCTGGCTTGAGTTGAGCTGAGACAGGCTGGATCAGACCACTCAGGTGAGGGGCCAGACAAAGAATGGTTCAAAAACCTTATGAGGCACCCTTATCTCCATCCCATGTGCCCACCACCTGGGGGAGGAACCGCTTGGTTCGGGTGCACTGCCACCCTCGACGGACAAATCCCGGGAGGCAGAGGCTGGCCCTGGGGACGTGGAACATCACCTCTCTGTAGGGGAAGGAGCCTGAACTTGTGCAGAAGGTGGTGCGCTACCAGTTAGATCTGGTGGGGCTTACCTCTACGTACAGTCTCGGTTCTGGAACCATACACCTGGATAGGGGTTAGACTCTGTCCTACTCCGGAGTTGCCCAGGGTGTAAGGCGCCGGGCAGGTGTGTGGATACTCACAAGTGCTGAGCGCCGCTGCATTGGAGTTTACCCCGGTGGACGAGAGGAGCTTTCAACTGATCACCATCTGGTGGTGAGTTGGGTCAGGGGATGGGGGAGGACTCTGGACAGACCTGGGAAGCCCAAACGGGTAGTGCCGGTAAATTGGGAACGTCTGCAGTTCGGTGGGCTCGGGATCTCATCGCTGCTTTTTGCAGATGATGTGGTCCTGATGGCATCATCGTTCTGTGACCTTCAGCACTCACTGGATCAGTTCGCAGCCAAGTGTGAAGCAGCTGGGATGAGGATCAGCACCTCTAAATCTTACCTTGGGGTCTTGTTTGCGAGTGAGGGGACCATGGAGCAGGAAATTTGTCGGAGAATCAGAGCAGCGGGTGCGGTATTAAGTTCAGTTTATCGCACCGTTGTGACAAAAAGAGAGCTGAACCTGAAGGCAAAGCTCTCGATCTACCGGTCAGTGTTTGTTCCTACCCTCACTTATGGTCATGATGGCTGGGTCATGACCGAAAGAACGAGATCCAGGATACAAGCGGCCAAAATGGGTTTCCTCAAGAGGGGGCTGGTGTCTCCCTTAGAGATAGGGTAAGAAGCTCAGTCATCCGAGTAGAGCCGCTGCTCATTCATGTCGAAAGGAGCCAGTTGAGGTGGTTCGGGCATCTGGTAAGGATGCCTCCTGTGCGCCTCCCTAGGGAGGTGTTCCAGGCACGTACAGCTGGGTGGAGGCCCCGGGGAAGACCCAGGACTAGGTGGAGAGATTATATCTCCAATCTGGCCTGGGAACGCCTTGGGATCCCCCAGTTGGAGTTGGTTGATGGGAAGTTTGGGGTTGCCTGCTGGAGCTGCTGCCCTCGCGACCTGATACCGAATAAGCGGATAAAGATGGATGGATGGACAAGACAACAAAATATGGCAACATCAACTTAGAGCCAAGGGGCACTGCTATTACGTTGTCCACCCCTTTAATATGCCTAATCTCAAGAGCGTAGGACTGCAAAAACAACGACCACCTCATAAGTCTCTGATTGGGACATTTAAGTGAGTGTAAAAACGTCAGCGGATTGTGATCAGTGTACACCACAAGCTGCCCTCCCCTCAATGTAGACAACAAAATACCAATAGAGCCAATAGATACAGTCGAATGCAGGATGGGTCACTGAGGAAGTGAAAAGAAGTGGAAATAATACAGTTGAATACAGGACAGGTCCTTGAGACCCAAATACCGGTGTTGCAGTAATTGAGAAATACAATCGCCTTCTGTCCCGTGTCCCAGAGACCTGAAGGCCTGTAGTAGTGGAATACAGTCGAATGCAGGATGGGTCCCAGAGACCCGAATGCTGGTGTTGCGGTAGTGGAACATACAGTCAAATACAGGACAGGTCCCAGAGACCCAAAGGCCGATGCCGCGGTAGTGGAAAAATATAGTCGAATGCAGGAAGGGTCCTAGAGACCCAATGGCCAATCCCGCGGTAATAGAGAAATACAATCGCATCCTGTCCCTGGTCCCAGAGACCCGAAGGCCTGTAGTAGTGAAATAAAGTTGAATGCAGGACGGGTCCCAGAGACCCGAGGGCCGATGCCGCGGTAGAAGTTAAAGATTTTTAGATTATTGGATTATTGAGCTCTTTAAGACTTGATGGGGACTGAGCATTAAGAGCTTTTCGGTGAGAAAAAGGATTTTAAATTCAATTCTGGATTTTACAGGGAGCCAGCTAACTGGAGTCCTAAGTGACTAAACTGGTGATAAGGAATTACAATGGTCCAAATAAATGGACTAATCTTCTGCATCTTTTTGAGACAGGGTGTGTCTTTTTGCAAAGTGAAATAATGTCCTCATTTACCAACTTGCAACATGGTGAAAGAGCGCCCACAAGTACAGAACAGTATATGGTGATGCTAGCTAGAGAGTGACTTAAGAGAGCCAGCGGTGTTAAAACACAGCAGTGAGTTAGAGAAATAAAAAGTTGTATCCCTACAAATGCAGCTGTTGTAAGCATCTCACTATCACTAACGGTCTACACATGAATATTTAGATGCAACAAATGATATCCAGCTACAAAAGCCTAAAAGTCGGAAGTTACAATAAAAGTACAAAGAGTCGTTGCTATGAGGATGAGACACTGCCTCGTCCTGTCTTAGTGGTGTGAACTGGCACGTTTCAGAACATCGCAGACCGGTGAGCTGCAAGTAGTTGCAATTTTCAATTTATCACTTAGAAAATCTTTGATCCAAACAGGTCCTAAGAGTGCAATTCTTAATATGACAGAGTGATGTAATCTGAGCAAACAAAGTTTAACAACATGTATGAGTTCAGGCCTCTAGACTCTGATCAAGTTGTTTACATGTTAGTAGCTTTTCCTTTGGAGAGATTAATGAGATCCATGGAGGCTGATGCAGTCTGATAAAAACCTCAAACAGGTCAGAGATCCAGTTCTGTGTTTGTCGGACCACACCAGTGTGTATCAAGGTCAGGTACTGATGACTGAATAAGACAATCTCAGGTTATATCAGACTTCTAGTAATATACCTGTTTGTATTCATTGACATTTTGTTTCAGACAATCTTAATGGATAATGACTTTAATGTAACATATATAACTTTTGATGGGCATGTGGAAGTGCAGAAATACAGATATCTTTATTTTGTGATCATGTTGACAGCATATATTCTTATAATTAGCAGTAATTCTACCATTGTGTGCATCATAGTGATGAACAAATCCCTCCATGAGCCTATGTACATTTTCATTGCAGCTTTGTTAATCAACTCTGTTCTTTTCAGCACTGCTATCTATCCAAAGCTTTTGATTGACTTTTTATCTGAACGACAGATCATATCGTATTCAACCTGTCTCTTTCAGTGGTTTATATATTACACTCTAGGGGGTTCAGAGTTTTTCCTGTTGTCAGTCATGGCCTATGACAGATATGTGTCTATATGTAAACCTCTGCAATATCACACTATCATGAGAAAAACAACAGTTTATATTTTCCTGATTTTAGCTTGGCTTCTGCCCACTTGTCAGATGTCAGTGGGACTGTTGCTGATTGCTTATAAAAAACTCTGTAACTTTATTTTGAAAGGAATAATCTGCAACAGCACAGTTAACAAACTTTACTGTGTTCCTTCAGCAGTGCTGAATATATACGGCTTGATTGTTGTAGTAATTACAGTACCTCTCCCTGTACTCTTCATACTCTTTACATACACCAGGATATTTATAATAACCTATCGAAGTAGTAGAGAAGTCAGGAGAAAAGCTGCACAGACCTGTTTACCCCACCTGTTGGTTCTAATGAACTTTTCCTGTTTGAGTACATATGATGTACTTCTACCTCGACTGGAAACAATTTTTTCCCAAACTGTTTATTTAATAATGTCTTTACAAATGATTTTGTATCATCCTCTTTTTAATCCAATCATATATGGACTGAAAATGAAAGAAATTTATAAACACCTCAAGTTGTTCAGTTGAGATAAATTAAACTAATATACAGTGTATATATTTTATATTTTATATATATCCACTGTTTTACACTAATTACAACATAATAATAAAAGGATTATATGAAAGTATGTAATGATTTGTTTCTGATAGACTTAAACATTATAAAAAGCATTGCATTAAAGCATTAAATGACAACACCTTATTTTTTCATCTTATCAAGTAATCATAAAATGCAAATTGACGTTTTGTTTGTTTCTGTGGTAAAATTAAATGTTGTAACCATTGTGGACATTTTTATCAGTATTTTTTGTTTTATGACCCTAGAACATGGGTGTAAATTGTATTTAGCGTCTGATTTGGCAATGTAAAGTACGCAAGGAGTTATAAGTGTAATGTGTGTTTTCATAGTGGAAAAAGAACAATTAAAAAAGATACCATATTATTTTTGCTGTGATATGTTTTATTTATTGGCACTATTTGTAGACTATAGGCTACCTCGTGACAAACAAGAAAACCAGCACTGTGAGGTTTCTAACAGCCTTAGTTGTATTTTGTAAATCATGAACTGAAGAACTGATTTGGGATTCATGGAAGTGTTTATATTCTTGGACATTTTGGTATTCTTGTTATTTCCCACCTGAAGCACACAGCCGTCCTTGGAGGTATGGATCTCCTCTTGAATTTCCTCTCCCAGGGTTTTTAATTTGTTTTCCTAAGCAGGGCTGGGAATTCGTTATGACCGTCAGCCTGTAAAGACTAGGGAGACGCTCACCCTAACGGAAACCAAGTAACACTTGTAAGATCAGTTTAAGGCCCCTATTTGATCCAAAACGTCCTTGAGAAGGAGGCAGAGTGTAGTAAATAGAATTGAATGTTTTATGACTGCTTATAACATGTACATATGAGTGAGTGGATCTAACAGAAATTGTAGATTGTGGCTTTGCAGACTTGCTTGGATAGCACTGTTGTGGAGACCCAACAAAGAATGTGGTCAACGTTAAGATGTACACCTGGCTCTAAGAAAGATCAAGTTATACGGGTGGAAAATTTGTGTAAGGTTAACAAACTATAAAGACACCGTAGAGTATAGAAAAACATCAAGTAAGAGGAAATCAAACCATGAGGTGTCTCAAGTATATGACATTTGGTGTAAAATAATCTTACAATAAAATTTTCTGTGGCTATTTTGGTTAAATAACAAAGAATCTTGTAATTTTGGATAAAAATCGTGTATTAATGGAAAACCTACAATGGATAAATTTGGTTTCATATTTGATGACACCATAACATTTGTATTAGATAATGAACGGAGTGATGCAAAAAAGAAAATTGTAAAATGAACTCCGCAGATTAAAGGAAGATTGTCAGGGGGCTGACAAGTTTCCAGAAGACAATATTAGAGAATATGACCCACTAACTCTAGAATCCATGTTGTAGCTGGCTGTTTCCAGCTTGTGGCAGTGCTCCAAAACCAGAACCATCTGTCTATTACGTCCCTGGCTGTAACTCCGTGGTTGGTTCGGTCTGCTGCTGTTCAGGCATTACTTAAAGCCTAACAAGATGGACTTACCTAATGTTTGACATACCTAATGTTTGAGTTAGACTGCATGCTTCTTTCGGAGACGTGGGTTCAACCCGGTGCTTCCCCTTCTCAGAGCTTCTTTCTCCAGCATGCTATTTCTTTAAATCTCCTCAAACCACGGGAAAAGGCGGAGGGCTAGCAACAGATTTTAACTGTAGAAAAATCCCATGTGAACAATACAAGAGCCTTGAGCTGCAACGTTTTGAACTTAACCTTAACCAGGATTTTATTAACAACATTTTGATGTTCGTGGCGGGCATTGCTCTTAATTATGATAATTTTTTAATTGTTTGTGATTTCAATATTCATGTTTGATGTGTTTCTAAGCCTTTGGTCAAAGACTTTTTAAACATTTTAGATTATTTTAACCTTACTCAGTCTGTGAACTGCCCAAACCATAACAAGGGACATTTTATGGACTTGGTCTTGTCCCATGGCCTAAATCTGTCCATAAAAGATTTCTGATGCAGGTATTTCTGACCACATGGCTGTCTTGTTTCCTGTTTCTTTGCCGTGCCCTTGAAGCAAAGTGTGGGTCCCCATGCGTCAGCGGTGCGCAATTAATCCATCTAGGGCATGAGAGAGGTGACGAGGCGTGGATAGTACACCGTCGAACGGAGGAAGGGTCCCGGGGACCCGGAGGGTGAGGCGTGGCAAGGTGCGTTTACGTGAAACAAAACGATGAGGCGAGGGTAGTAGAAACGCCATCAAACGGAAGGGGCGATGCCGAGTGGTTGCAGAGACCCGAAGGTATGCTCTGCTTAGTGTTCTTTTTTGTTTGTTTGTTTGTTTGTTTGTGTGTGCCTTTGTTTTGTTGTGTTGCGGTCCACCCTGAACCGGATCTTCATGGCGAGCGCAACCCACGCATATCTGCGGCAAAGACGGCGTGCGTTTTGTGGTCCGTGTCCCTCGGACAGAACTGACACATCTTTGGTCTGAGCTCCCGCCACACGACGAGCGTGTAAGCGGACTCGTCGAGGATGTTGTGGAACACGGCGAGGGGCCAGCGCGCAGTCTTCCTCCGGCAGCTGTATATGGCGACGAGCACGCGTGGAATTGCTTCAGGGGCATTGTGGCGCGGAATATGGGTAAAGTCTAGAGTCAAACAACGGGCCAAATAGTCAAACGCAACCGAACCGGTCGCCGTGACTCCAAGGACGACACAAGGGTTAAGGTTAGACGTCGTAGTGTTGTAGCATAAAGCATGTACATTCAAATTTGACTCAACCCTTGGGTTGTCTTCCCATCAAAATTCAAAATCAACACTTTTATTGGTGCTTTTTTAAAATGTTTTAACATTTTTGTCCCATTGTTAAATGTTTGTCACTTTTTTGATGTTTTCAACACTATGTAACACTAACTTATTAACTTTAGTTTTACAGTTATTTTTGGAATTTATGGTCAACAAACCTCATTTATAGGAAATTATACCAAATGTTTGAGTTAGAAAAGCAGAAAGGAATTATTGAGACTAAAATTAAAGGAATGGATGTTGAATATTCACAGACTGGAATATGTCAACTTTTACTCAATACTATTTCAAAAACACTTCCATTTGTTTTACAATGCTATAAAATTGAAAAAGACCCCAAAATTAATGAAAGTAGATATTTGTACTTGGCAAAGAGTGTTGTGTGGAATCAATCATGTTATTTTGGGGAATTAAAAAGAACATTGATATAGAAAAACGGGTCAATTTGACCCGAGGACAACATGAAGGTTAACATGGACGAAGATCAAAAACATGTTTTGAGTTATGTTGGAACTGTAAGGCTGTGTTTTAACCAAAGACATTTTCAGAAACTAAAATAATTCAGCTTTCAAATGGAGCCTCATACATGCATTCTGGCCTCACTGTTCTTTATTTATTTATATATTTTCCATTTGGGCATGGTAAACAGGTGAAAAGCAATTCTTGTATTCTACTACATTCTACTACAACACTATCCCATTCTATTAATATTATATACACACAATACTGTACTTTTAAAATACATTTTATATTTCTCTATTTAGCCTTTCTATACTTATTTCTGTCTTTGTGCTGCTGCAACTCCTGAACCCCCCTGGGGATCAATAAGTGCCTAACACGTCTTATCCTGTGCATATTTTAAGGTCATTGATCATGTCATTTCAGATGTTATACCAGTAATGACATGACCAATAGCCTTAAAACATACATAGGATAAGAAACGTTGTATTTTGCGGTGTTAAATCAAAAGCAAAGTTGGAAATTGTAATTGTGATTAATCTGTAAAACAGTTTTATCTTTGGGCTTTTGAGAAACTGCAACAAATTCCTCAGTACTTATTTAATAGTTAAAGTGAGAGTCCAAAAAGGAGACTCATGTGCATTAGTGTATCAGAAACAAGTCTTTAAATGTTCAGAGTAATCCCATCTCTACATTAAAACAAATCAATGACTGTACAAAAGTCTTTGTGAATACATCAACAACCTCTTTAGGTGTTGATAAATTTCTTTCATTTTTAGTCCATACATGATCGGGTTAAAGAGAGGATGATAAATTACTAGTTGTAAAAACATTACTAAACGTACAGTATTGGAAAAATTTGTTTCCAGTCGAGGTAGAAGCACATCATATGCACTCAAACAGGAAAAGTTGATCAGAACCAACAGGTGGGGTAAACAGGTCTGTGCAGCTTTTCTCCTGACTTCTCTACTACTTCGATAGGTTATTATAAATATCCTGGTGTATGTAAAAAGTATGAAGAGTACAGGGAGAGATACTGTAATTACCAAAACAATCAAGCCATATATATTCAGCAATGCAGAACTCACACATTGAAGTTTGTTAACTGTGCTGTTGCAAATTATTCCTTTCAAAATAAAGTAACAGAGTTTTTCATTAGTAATCATCAACGGTCCGGTCCCACTGATATCTGACAACCAGGCAGAATCCAAGCTAAAATCAGGAGAATATTAACAGTTGTTTTTCTCATGATAGTGTGATATTGCAGAGGTTTACATATAGACACATATCTGTCATAGGCCATGGCTGCCAACAGGAAGAATTCTGAACCCCCTAGAGTGTAACAGATAAACCACTGAAAGAGACAGGCTGAATAAGATATGATCTGTCGTTCAGATAAAAAGTCAATCAACAGCTTTGGATAGATAGCAGTGCTGTAAAGAACAGAGTTGATTAACAAAGCTGCAATGAAAATGTACATAGGCTCATGGAGGGATTTGTTCATCACTATGATGCATACAATGGTAGAATTACTGCAAAGTATAAGAATATATGCTGTCAACATGATCACAAAATAAAGATATCTGTATTTCTGCACTTCCACATGCCCATCAAAAGTTATATATGTTACATTTATTTTTTTATCCATTAAGATTGCTTAAAACAAAATGTTAAAGAATAAAACAGATATATAACTAGAAGTCTGATATAACCTGAGATTGCCTTATTCAGTCATCAGTACCTGACCTTCATACACACTGGTGTGGTCCGGCAAACACAGAACTGGATCTGTGACCTGTTTGAGGTTTTTATCAGACTGCATCAACCTCCATGGATCTCATTAATCTGTCCAAGGGAAAAGCAACTAACATGTAAACAACCTGATCAAACTCTGGAGGCCTGAACTCATACATGTTGTTAAATTTAGTTTGCTCAGATTACATCACTCTGTCATACTAACAATTGCACTCTTAGGACCTGTTTGGATCAAAGATTTTCAAAGTGATGAGTTGAAGTTTGCAACCACTTGCAACGCACCGGTCTGCGATGTTCTGAAACATGGCAGTTTACACCACTAAGACAGGACGAGACAAAGGAAAATGTTCTTACATGTAAAGAACTTGATCATACTCTGGAGGCTTGAACTCATACATGTTGTTGCTAGATTTAGACTTTTCTGGTAATGTGAGTCTGTGTGATTAAACTCCTGAGACCTCATAACCTAAACTCATAGGTATTGGTAGGCTTTTTAATTTGTCCCAAAACCTCCCAGTTAAGATCATGAATGCCGTTAAAATTTACAATAACACCCCTAAAGAACCAACCAGGCCTGCCTTATTGCATGATTAAAATTTCCTTTAACTGAGAGACACAATTGATATGTTATGTCTCCCCCAAACCTGGAATGAACCTGGCTTAACAGTAGGATTTCTTTTTACAGTAGCATGAAAAAGAGTAAAATATGGCTTTAACTAACAACCTGCTAAATATTTCAAATATAGCTTTACTTGGACATTTAAGTCTTTAAATTTAAAATCCCACATCAAAATGGTCCCATATTACCTGAGTGACACACTGGATATGTGATGTCTCCCATATTTGGAATGAAGCTGGCTTAACAGTAGAATTCCTTTTTAGAGTAGCCTGAAAAAGAGTAAAATATGGCTATAACAGGCTGAAAAAGATTTCAAATATAGCTTTACTTGGACATTTAAACCTTTAATTTTAAAATCCTACATAAGAATGATCCGATATTACCTGTGAGACACACTGGATATGTGATGTCTCCCCCAGACTTGGAATGAAGCTGGCTTAACAGGAGAATTTATTTTTAGAGTAGCCTGAAAGAGTTAACACAGCTATTTTTAGCATGTCTTCACTCGCAAACAAGACCCCAAGGTATTTAAACCCCTTCACTTGGGGTAAGGACTCACTCCCTACCTGAAGAAGGCACTTCATCGGTTTCCTGCTAAGAACTATGGCCTCAGATTTAGAGGTGTTCATCCTAATCCCAGCCGCTTCACACTTGGCTGCAAACATATCCAGTGAGTGCAGAAGGTCACAGGCCAGTGATGCCTTCAGGACAACATCATCTGCAAAACGCAACGAACTGCAACCCCCTCCCCACCCCAACTACGCCTCGATATCCTGTCCATAAATACTACAAACAGGATTGGTGACAAAGCACAGCCCTGGCGGAGGCCAACCTTCACCTGGAACGAGTTTGTCTTACTGCTGAGATCCCAGACACAGCTCTCACTTTGGTCATACAGAGATTGGATGGCCCTGAGAAGGGACCCCCTCACCCCATACTCCCGCAGCACCTCCCACAGTACGGTCATACGCCTTCTCCAGATCCAAAAAACACATGTAGACCGTTTGGGCATACTCTCACGCTCCCTCTAGGATCCTTGCGAGAGCAAAGATCTGATCCATTGTTCCCCGACCAGGATGGAATCCGCATTGTTCCTCTTCAACCCAAGGTTTGACTATCGGCCGAACCCTCCTTTCCAGCACCATAGAGTAGACTTTACCAGGGCGGCTGGGAGGTGTGATACCCCTGTAATTGGCACACACCACACTGGTCACCCTTTTTTAAGAGGGGAACCACCACCCCGGTCTGCCACTCTTTAGGCACCGTCCCAGACCTCCACGCAATGTTAAAGAGGCATATCAACCAAGACATCCCCTCCACACCCAGAGCTGTCAGCATTTCTGGACAGATCTCATCAATCCCTGGGGCTTTGCCACTGTGGAGTTGTTTGACTTCCTTGACCACCGGTGTCCACCAGAGTGTTCGTGGGTTACCGCCCCTTGAGGCACCTAAGACGCTAAGACCACAGCTCGCCGCTGTAGCTTCAGCAATGGAAACTTTGAACATTGTCCACACAGGTTCAATACCCCCAGTCTCCACAGGGATGCACGAAAAGCTCCACCAGAGGTGTACATTGAAAGTCTGTCAGAAAAATGTTCTCAATTTACCCGCACTACCCATTTGGGCTTACCAGGTGTGTCCATAGTCTTCCCCCACCCCCTGACCCAACTCACCATCAGATGGTCAGTTGACAGCTCTCCCCCTCTCTTAACCCGAGTGTCCAAAACATACGGCCTCAGATCAGATGAAACGGTTATAAAATCGACCATTGACCTTTGGCCTAGGGTGCTCTGGTACCAAGTACACTTATGAGCATCCCTATGTTCGAACATGGTGTTTCTTATGGACAATCCATGACTAGCACAGAAGTCCAACAACAGACAACCACTCTGGTTTAGATCAGGGAGGCCAGTCCTCCCAATCACGCCTCTCCAAGTATTTCCATCATCGCCCACATGTGCGTTGATGCCCCTTAGCAGAACTATGGAGTCCGCTACTGGAGCTCCATACAGGACTCCATTCAAGGTCTCCAAGAAAACCATTTACTCCAAACTCTTGATTGGTGAATATGCACAAACAACAGTCAACGTTTCCCTCCCCATCACCTGTAGGCGTTGGGAGGCAACCCTCTCATTCACCGGGGTAAACTCCAGCGCAGGTGTGGTAAAAACACTAGCATATTTGTCCAAAGCGACCGTTAGAATCAACACAAACTGAAAGTTACATATAACAACTTTAAGGCCTAGATAGTCTTATCCAGGCGCCAGCCGATTGACCCTCCGAGATGGCCAGCTCTTGTAGGAGGAGGCCAATGAAGCCTCAGCAGGGAACTGAATGACAACCTTGGAGCTAGCAAGCTACACGCTGATAGTGACAAGTTTCGGAGAAAATTGGGATGGTGCAATAAGGCAGGCTGGCCCAGCTGTTTCACAGAATGAGTTCAAAAATTTACAAAAAAATATGTAAATGGAATTTACTATCTAACCGAGATGTTATCGGACCGATTGGCGGTGATTGCTATGGACCAAGTACACACAGCAATACAGTTGTAGGAGCAAATAATGTGGAACCACGTATCAGCTAATTTAAATAGCTCATATTGCTGTATTTTAAGAACATTTAACTTTATTTAATAATTAATGTGGCCTTTACTTTTTGAGGGGTCCAAATGCTCCATCAAAACAACTTCCTTCCCCAAACTCTTTTGCAGAGCCAGCGTTGCTGCGTCAAAAGCTTAGCCCCTCCCACAACAATTTTAATTGGTTTAAAATGCAATTAACCCAGAGCGTTTCTTCCCCTGTCCTAGAATGTAGCCATGTTGTAGCCAGACCTTACTCCACAGCGCTGTGGAAATGGGTCTGGCATTGTCTGACTAGGACAATGCAGCAAAAGCATGTTGGCTAATAATAGGGAAAGATGTTGGTTGTGTGTAGACGGACCTTCAGTTAGCAACTGATGCAAATTGATTTCAGCCAGGACAAACCCCAGAACTTTATTTTCAATTGACGTTTCATGCTTGAGTTTTTTTACTCTTAAATTCTTATTTTTGTTTGATATCTACTAACTTTTGTTTGATTTTATTGACACAAATCTGATTCCATACTCATAGGCCGTCTTGTTTATTTGATATCCTACATCATTATAATCTTATTTAAAAAAAGGGCAACTCAATCCCAACAAACTACAAAATAATATTAAAACGGAATGAACAGTGTAACATACAAGGTCAAATATTGTGAGAGCAAATTCCCATCAAACACACCTAAAATCCTATCAACTCTAGTTCAGTGATTCCCAAAGTGGGGTCTGGGGATCCAAAGGGGTCCTTGAGGGGGTCCATGGGGTCCCCAGCAAAAGGCAGAATGACTATTTTCACTATAATTTAATCCATTAGTTACACCATGAACAGAATGTATGATTATTTTAATAATGGATTTCATACACCTATTCTGTCAAAAGGGGTCCCCGGCCCTAATGAGTGTCCGTTTAGGTGTCCTTTACTGGATGTGAAAAAGTTTGGAAACCACAGTTCTAGGTTATGATATCAATGGCCCAAGTTTTATTGGCTTCCTATCGGCCAAAAAAAGTGACATTTAATATTACGACATGTGCTTTAACATTTACTGTGTGAGAAATAGATTTCAGTTGAGACTAATTCACACCCACAATGTGAGTTTCAAAGCACCCTCCCCCCTTGAAATGTATGTAATAGCAAACAAGATCTCTAGAAGCATATTTTGTAGCTGAGCAATATATGGTTTGCTAAATGTGCATTTTAAGTTTTACATTTTTGCAGAAGGATCCATCTTAAAAAATCTATAAACCACTCCTTTGATTTGAGGCAGACTCAGGCCGTAGAGGGTTATTAATGGGGGGGACCATAAAATACTCTAAAGATAAAACAACTGTGATGATCTGGAACGCCTTTCCTCTGAATTCAGACGAGCTTCTCCTGCAAACAAGCGGAATACGGAGAGAGGACAAAGAAGAGAAGTATGAAGGTGGTTATTATTGTAACAAACCGACCTACTATGTTGTTCAGAGATGTGTCCACACAGGAGAGCTGAACCACAGGCCAGTTGGAACAGAACAGCCTATTCAGTTTATTGCCACACAGCTGTAATCGGACACTAAGATAGAGACAGAAACCCATAGCAAATACAGGATAGAGCACGGCAAACATCACAAGATGTGTTACCATGTTAAATGTCATTTTACTGTGATAGTGTAAAGGCTGGCAAATAGCAACAAACCTATCATAGGCCATGATGCTGAGGAAAGTCATCTCACATGATAAATAGGTGTAAATAACATATACAGTGAAGAAAATAAGTATTTGAACACCCTGCTATTTTGGAAGTTCTCCCACTTGGAAATCATGAAGGGGTCTGAAATTGTCATCGTAGGTGCATGTCCACTGTGAGAGACATAATCAAAAAAAAAAAATCCAGAAATCACAATGTATGATTTTTTAAATATTTATTTGTATATACAGCTGCAAATAAGTATTTGAACACCTGAGAAAATCAATGTTAATATTTGGTACAGTAGCCTTTGTTTGCAGTTCCAGAGGTCAAACGTTTCCTGTAGTTTTTCACCAGGTTTGCACACACTGCAGAAGGGATTTTGGCCCACTCCTCCACACAGATCTTCTCTAGATCAGTCAGGTTTCTGGGCTGTCGCACAGAAACACGGAGTTTGAGCTCCCTCCAAAGATTCTCTATTGGGTTTAGGTCTGGAAACTGGCTAGGCCTTGCCAGAACCTTGATATGCTTCTTACAGAGCCACTCCTTGGTTATCCTGGCTGTGTGCTTCGGGTCATTGTCATGTTGGAAGACCCAGCCTCGACCCATCTTCAATGCTCTAACTGAGGGAAGGAGGTTGTTCCCCAAAATCTCGCAATACATGGCCCCGGTCCTCCTCTCCTCAATACAGTTCAGTCGCCCTGTCCCATGTGCAGAAAAACACCCCCAAAGCATGATGCTACCACCCCCATGCTTCACAGTAGGGATGGTGTTCTTGGGATGGTACTCATCATTCTTCTTCCTCCAAACATGGTTAGTGGAATTATGACCAAAAAGTTCTACTTTGGTCTCATCTGACCACATGACTTTCTCCCATGACTCTTCTGGATCATCCAAATGGTCATTGGCAAACTTAAGACGGGCCTTGACATGTGCTGGTTTAAGCAGGGGAACCTTCTGTTGCATGATTTCAAACCATGACGTCTTAGTGTATTACCAACAGTAACCTTGGAAACGGTGGTCCCAGGTCTTTTCAGGTCATTGACCAGCTCCTCCCATGTAGTTCTGGGCTGTTTTCTCACCTTTCTTAGGATCATTGAGATCCCACGAGGTGAGATATTGAATGGAGCCCCAGTCCGAGGGAGATTGACAGTCATGTTTAGCTTCTTCCACTTTCTAATGATTGCTCCAACAGTGGACCATTTTTCACCAAGCTGCTTGGCAATTTCCCCGTAGCCCTTTCCAGCCTTGTGGAGGTGTACAATTTTGTCTCTAGTGTCTTTGGACAGCTCCTTGGTCTTGGCCATGTTAGTTGTTGGATAGTTGGATTGTATGGGGTGGACAGGTGTCTTTATGCAGCTAACGACCTCAAACAGGTACATCTAATTTAGGATAATAAATGGATTGGAGGTTGACATTTTGAAGGGAGACTAACAGGTCTTTGAGGGTCAGAATTGTAGCTGATAGACAGGTGTTCAAATACTTATTTGCAGCTGTATCATCCAAATAAATAGTTAAAAAATCATATATTGTGATTTCTGGATATTTTTTTTAGATTATGTCTCTCACAGTGGACATGCACCTACAATGACAATTTCAGACCCCTCCATGATTTCTAAGTGGGAGAACTTGCAAAATAGCAGGGTATTCAAATACTTATTTTCCTCACTGTATCTGAATGAAACATAATGGACGTGAGATTAAATGAGTGTCAGACAGAATGTCCATCAGAAACCTGGGGAAGAAGCCGGCTGAGCCGTACAGAGAGTTAAAAGACAGACAGCTGATAAAAATATACATGGGCTGATGCAGAGACTTCTCCAGACAGACTGTCAGAATAATGACAACGTTAGCAGAGACAATAGTCATGTAGAGCAACAGGCACAGACTGAAGAACAGATATCTGAGGGGCCCAAAGTCTGCAAACAGAGTGAACCAAAAATACAAAGGATTCAAGCTGTTGTTGCTCATCATGTCTGCACAACAGCAGAGCTGGGAGAAGAGAAGTGAGAACAGATGGAGATACAGTAATTGATATTAAAATGTTCCCAGCAAAATGTCCTATTTCAACACATACAATAAACCTGCATTTATGTAAGTTTCATAAAGTGCACATTTCTAACAATTGGGCGTGATAATATTCAGCATAATTAACCCATCCCAAATAGTTAAAAAATACACATGGTTGGAAAAAGGTCAGTGTTACATGAACTAAATGCACAATCAACTTAACAAAAAAGTCCTTTTCTGCAAGTGAATTGCAATCTGAAAGGCTTTTACAGTTAATGAAAGTTTTGTGTCATCTAATCAGTAGTTATCAGCCAATACAATATACTGTATGTAGTTTCATGTGGTCTTTTCAGTTAATACATTCATGAAGATAATCAGAAAACGTCTTGGGTTACGTATGTAACCCTTGTTCCCCGAGATAGGGGAACGAGACACTGCGTCGGTTACGACACTATGGGAACGCCTTTAGGCATGACAGGGCTGAATGCGAATGAAAACTACTGCGGGACCTCAGGACCATGCGGGACCTCAGTACCCACACGGGCAGGGCCTCGCAATGGTCACAAACAGTCCCTTCGAGAGCTGCTTTGGCATGCGACAGGCCCGGACAAGCAACACACAGCTCATGAGAGTCTCCTACCGTGATGAAATGCGGGCAGGGAGACACACATCTCCGGAACTGGTTAACTGCTCGGACATACTGCAACTTCCAGGTGAGTAGGATACGTGGAATCATTCAAACACAACATCAACCAACGTGCCTGCTGAATAGAAAAAAGCTAATGAGCTATGTGCCGGTGTGCTTATATGCCCCTACAGTTATGCCGTCACATGCTACCGTTCTCACAAGGACCAATAGGATTGGAGTAGTTTTCATTTGCATTCAGCCCTGTCATGCCTAAAGGCGTTCCCATAGTGTCGTAACCGACGCAGTTCGAGTTCCCCTCGAAGGGGAACAGTGCATGTGAACATTTAGAATAATACACAGCACCCTCCCCTGACCTACAGCAGACTGAGGCAGCAGCTGAACCTTTATCTTGTTTTGCTGTCACACTGAGAGCAGCAACCTGTACACACAGGGTCCACAGGGAGGTATGGTGCGTGTGTCTATGTGTGTGTGTGTGTGTTGCGTTGCTCTAACAGAGCCCAGAATGCCAAGACCGAGGAGATATATATATATTTTTTTAAAGATTATCTTTTGATCATTTCCGCCTTTAATCATCCGGACAGCTTGAAAGGGGAGAGAGGGTAAGACGTGTGAGTGGAGGGGGGCAGTTGGAGCATGTGCAGACGCTTAATCAGTCTATACTCCGGTTAAGGTGTACATGCAGGGATACCCCAGTTACTCAAGGAGTTCTCCTGGTCTGTTACCCGGCTTATGAGAACAATAAAAAAACAATACAGGGGTAAGGTTGTAACATGACCTTGAAGAAATTAGGGTGTTGCCTTAACCTGAATATAATCCCCCAATTGGTGAGTGGAGTGTATGGATGAGTAACAAATGTGTGGATTAATGTTGACTGCAACAAAAATGGCAAAAGAAGCCCAAATCAGGAGATTGGAAGAGACAGGAATTTGACTAGCCCCGGACAAGGCCCCCACTTGTCACAAATATAGTTATCACCCACCCAAATTTAATTTATTATTTAGTTACATCATGCAAAACTGGTCTGAGTTCTCTGATGTGCCCTCTGGTGGAATCCTTTAGTAACAAAGGTAGTACATGGGCACGTACGTGAACATTTCCTTTCACGATGCAGCAGGTTAACAATGTTAATGTGTAGTTAAAAAGCAAGTACATCTCCTTGGGGTTGCTTAGCTATCTCAGTTGGTAGAGTGTGAGCCCATGTGAAGAGGTCTTGTGAATACACAAGTAGTCGGTGTGTCAGTGTGTGACACACTGTACCTCCATTTGGAACCTGTGTCCAAAATGGAGAAAATGACGTTTTCTGAATATCTTACTGAATGTATTAACTGAAAAGACCACATGAATAACATAAACACTATATGGCTGATAACTACTGATTTCTCAGCTATTAGATGACACAAAACTTTAATTAACTTAAGCTTTTTAGATTGCAATTCACTTGTGGGAAAGGACTTTTTGACTCTGTCATCTCTGATTCTCGATAACCTGGATGCATCTCTTCTTCATTGAACTGAAATATTCTTCACTGACAAATGTTAATTAGTTTGTGCATTTAGTTCATGCAATACTGACCTTTTTCCACCTATGTGTATATTCAGAGATTTTGTGTTATTGTTGTAGCTGGACTTTTGTAATTGGTACAAGTTGCTCTCTCTGACGACTCTCCTTTTGCCAAAAACTTAAATTCAACACTTTATTGCTATACAATCTAGTGTTGCTATACCTTTTTCCACTTATGTGTATATTCAGAGCCTTTGCTGGCCAGCTGCTCGGTTCCCCTGTGATGTGGCCCCAAGACTGTGCTGTGCAGTGGGTCTTAGTCTAAGGAGACCCACCTTCCAGAGACTCAGTGGACCTGCAGCCTTTCAGAACCCCAGCAGATGACTGTTGATGGTTGAGGTAGGCCGGGAATGTGAAGAGGAGAATTGGTGTAGCTAATAGCCTGGGAAGAACATAGTCCCTTAGCAGATGAATGGAAATGAAGCGGTTATCCCAGTCAGGAATAGAGTCCTTAAACCAGGGCTTTTCTGACACCTTATCTTGAGCAAACAACAAGATTGCCTCCCTCTGGCAATCACTGTCAAACTCCTTCCACATGGTCTTCAGCTCAATCAGGTCACAAACTAACTCACATAGTTCATCCGACGTAGACTCTGCTTCTCCTTTAGGTTGATAAATGCCATGAGTTGGTGAAGCAGGCAAAGAGGCAGACCGGGAAACCGGCAGGCTGGTGGGTGAGTCATTAAGTAAGCAGTCTAACCTCTCCTTGACTACATCCAGGTGGGGTACAAAATGGCTCACCCAAGGTCTCTCTTTAAACCATTTCTGCTGTATGGCTATCCTTCCCAGGAATAGAGAATGCTGGCTTGGTTCAGAGATAAAGAGACTCTCCATGGTTTGGTCAAACTCTGACACCTTCTCTTTGAACAAAGACTAAATACAGAAGGTAACAAGAGGCAGGTGACACAAGGGCTGGGAAACAGGTGAAAATACCAAGTAATCACAAGAGCGGGAAAACACAGGAAGTAAAACTAGACAAGACAACACAGAAAACAGGAAACAGAACAAAGACAAGACCCAAGATTACACACTCACAAGAAATGACAGAAAACCAGGCTACCAAATTAAGACAAGAAACCACAACCATAACAGACAAGGCTTCTTCACCATTTTTTCTGTAGATGAACAGCGGTTGGTATTCATTCTGGAGAGGGCTGGGATCGTCACTTGAGACACAAATTGTTTTTGTGACGGCGGCATGGAGAAATAGTATCGAAATTACCCACACATATAGAAGAAGATATATAAAAATATTTAAATTGAAAAATACTAAGTAAATTTACAAATGAAAAAACTTGAGTTACAAATTAGATGTAGGGACACAGAAATGCATTTGCAGATACAAATTGCTCTGAATTCATTTGTGAATTGCGTTTTACAAGATGGAAATACTTATGAGACTGTTTTATTGCCATACAACTGCTGTATAACTGCTGTTATGTTCTATCCTATCCAATATTTCTAATATTTCCTATCTTTCTAAGCAGATTTTGTGTTATTGTTGTAGCTGGACTATTGTAATTGGTACAGGTTGCTCTCTCTGACGACTCTCCTTTTGCCAAAAACTTAAATTCAACACTTGATTGCTATACAATCTAGTGTTGCTGTACCATCTAGTGTTGCTGTACCATCTAGTGTTGCTGTACCATCTAGTGTTGCTGTACCATCTAGTTTTGCGGCCCGGGTTCAAGGCCCTTTGGTGCCTGTCATCCCCCATCTCTCTCCTCCCTCTCTCTCCTCCATCTTTCTCCCCATCTCTCTCTCCTTTCATGTCTATGTATTATAATAAAGGGAAAAAAATAATCTGCAGGGCTGTTTATTTCTTGTTAATGGTTAATAAAGTCCAATAAAGCCGTAGTAAAGCGGTACACACACACACACACACACACACACACACACACACACACACACACACACACGGTTAATAAAGTCCAATAAAGTCATAGTGGATTGGAGTCATATTGGCTTCATCGGGGTCATTAAGTTGCAGATACTGTATCCATCTGGTATTTAGTGTTACCATTGGAGGTCACTCACACACACACACACACACACACACACACACTCGCACACAGACACACACATACAGAAGAAATTGACATACACACAACCTCACACACACATAATGTCCGTATTCATAACTGACACACACACACACACACACACACACACACACACACACACACACAAACTGACATATACACAGTGCCTCCAATTAGTATGATGCAATCTATTTCCACAACACCAATATGGGGGGGGCTGGCTGCAGCCAGATAATTATCACCCAGTGGTCACAGTGTTCGTCCTCAGGGGACAGCTGGGAAACAACAGTTATCACAACCACAGCCAGCACTGGGACTGGAAGGGTTTTAACAAGTAGCTGAGTTGGCTGAAGTCATTATCAGAGTAATTGGTCAACAGGTCATTATTTCATCTTCTGAGAACAATTAAACACATCAGCTGATTACACTTTAACAACAACCTTCAATCTGCAAAAATAACATTGAAGCAACACTACGGAACTTCAGAAATGATAAATAAGTACTTTTTCTCCTACCAATGGAAATTTGAATTAAAGTGACATTACTGAGTCATTTTGTTGACTTTAATAATAAACTGTTAAACTACACCACACACAAGTACAGAAGGAAGAAGTACTCAGAACTATTACTTTAATAGTACCACAGTGCAGAAATACTCTGTTACAAGTCCTGCATTCAACATATGCTCAAATCAAAATCAAAATCAACATTTGATTAATTGCACAGCCCAACATTAAAATGTTTCTCAAGTCAAAGTACAAAAGAATCATCAACATCAACATGCACATAATCTACCAATAGTACTCATTGTTATTTCTTGTATATCATATGTATGTATATTGTATCCTAGTATTTCATCTATATTTATATTCTGTGCTGTGTGACCGATTTTGCTGCTGGTACACTATAATTTCTCATTTTATTGGGATCAATAAATATCAATTTATTGATAAATAAAAAAGAATAATATATAATAAATATCTATCTATCTATCGTTTTACACATTTTACATATACAGTATATATACAGTACAGATATATATATATATATATATATATACACACACCTGTACTGTATAGGTATATATATACCGTAAAGGCCAAAAGTTTTCGTGTCAGTTGTGTTGTGCAGAAGCCAGGTTGATACCCAACCGACAGCCTATTGGACAACTGTTAGAATTCATATTATGGCAAGAACCAATCAGCTAAGTGAAGAGAAACAAGTAGACATCATTACTTTAAGAAATGACGGTCAGTCGGTCCGAAAAATTGCCAAAACTTTGAATGTGTCCCCAAGTGCAGTCGCAAAAACCATAAAGCGCTACAACAAAACTGGCTCACATGAGGATCGCCCCAGGAAAGGAAGACCAAGAGTCACCTCTCCTGCTGAGGTTAATCTGAGTCAAGCCTCAGAAATCACAAGTTAACAGCAGCTCAGATTAGAGACCAGATGAATACCACACAGAGTTTTAGCAACTCCTGTTAAGAAGAGACTGTGCGAATCAGGCCTTAATGGTCAAATAGCAGCTAGGAAGCTAAGGAGAGGCCAAGAAACACAAGGTATAGACATTAGACCAGTGGAAATATGGGCTTTGGTCTGATAAGTCCAAGTTTAAGATCTTTGGTTCCAACCGCCGTGTCTTTGTGCGACGGAGAAGAGGTGACGGATGGATTCTACATGGCTGGTTCCCACCGTGAAGCATGGAGGAGGAGGTGTGATGGTGTGTGTGTGTGGGGGGGGGGAATGCTTTGCTGGTGACCATGTTGGGGATTTATTCAAAATTAAAGGCATACTGAACCATCATGGCTACCACAGCATCCTGCAGCGACATCCCATCCGATTTGTGTTTAGTTGGACATCCGGTGATTACGGTAAGCGTACCTGACTCATTTCCGTTTCCAGTGCTTGTGTGTTGGTAGCAAGTTGGCAGCGTGTTGCTGCTCACTAAATACCAGTTCTGTTTGTTAGATTTGCTATTACAGCGGCTAACTGTCCACTAAACAGTTATTCTTATTGTAGTTCTACCTAAGCACTCACAGATCTTTTCATTTTTAAGCGACTTTTGTTAAATAACAGCTGTTTTTAACGCTTGGTGGCTAACGCTACCGTACTTTAGCTTAGCTGCTAGCAACTTTAGCTTAGCAGTTAGCCATGTTGTCTCCCTCTCCTACTTTCTCTTGCTCGGTGTGTGAGATGTTTAGTTACTCCTCTGCATCCTTTAGCGACAATGGGATGTGTAACAAGTGTAGTTTATCTATAGACATGGAGGCGAGGCTTAGTGAGTTAGAAGTCCAGATGTGCACCATGATAGATCAGTCGTTAGCTACTGTACCTAGCCACCCCCCGGTAGCCGGTGCGGGCCGGCCTGAGCCTGAGTTAGCCTCTGGTAGCCGTCCCCCGGCAGCTCCTGAGCAGCCAGGAAAAGGTTCCTGGGTGACTGTTCGTGGCAAAAGTAGTCGTAAGCTTCCAAAGGCCACGGACCACCACCAGCCTGTTAGAATTTCTAACAGATTTTCCCCACTCAGCGACACACCCGCTGAGAAACCAACCCTGGTTATTGGCAGCTCCATTTTGAGAAACGTGAAGTTAGCAAAGCCAGCAGCCATAGTTAAGTGCATCCCGGGGGCTAGAGCGGGCGACGTTGAGTCTTATTTGAAACTGCTGGCTAAGGATAAACGTAAATACAGTAAGATTGTTATTCACGTTGGCGTTAATGACTCCCGGTTACGCCAAACGGAGGTCACCAAGATTAATGTTGAATCGGTGTGTACATACGCAAAGTCAATGTCGGACACCGTAGTTTTCTCTGGACCCCTGCCAAATCTAACCAGCGATGACATGTATAGCCGCATGTCATCATTTCGCCGCTGGCTGTCGAGGTGGTGTCCAGATAATGATGTGGGCTTTGTGGATCACTGGCAGTCTTTCTGGGGAAGACCTGGTCTGATTCGGAGGGACGGCATTCATCCCACTTGGGATGGAGCAGCTCTCATTTCTAGAAATCTTGACGAGTTTATTAGTGGACCTAATCCCTGACAATCCAGAGTGGGGACCAGGAGGCAGAGTCGCAGTCTGACACACTCTGCTCCTCCATTCCAGCGGTTACCTATTCAAAACCCAATAGTGACGGTGTCTGCCCCCCGACCATTGAAGTTATTTAAATCAAAGGTAAACAGAAGAGGAGCTGTGCATGACAACCTCATAACAATTAAAACCACAAGTGCAATAGTGCAAAAGAATAGGAGAATTAAATGTGGACTCTTAAACATCAGATCTCTCTCTTCTAAAGGTGTACTAGTAAATGAATTAATATCAGATTCTAATATTGATTTATTTTGTCTTACTGAAACCTGGCTGGGTGATGGAGAATATGTTAGTCTAAATGAATCCACCCCCCCCCAGTCATATTAATACTCACATTCCTCGAGGCACAAGCCGAGGAGGTGGAGTTGCAGCCATCTTTGACTCTAGTCTAATAATCAGCTCTAAACCTAAACTAAATTATAATTCTTTTGAAAGTCTTTTTCTTAGTCTTTCACACCCAAGTTGGAAATCACTGCAACCAGTTCTATTTGTTATAGTGTACCGAGCACCTGGTCCATACTGAATTCTTATCTTAATTTGCAGAGTTTTTGTCAAATTTAGTGCTAAAAACGGACAAAGTTCTTATTGTAGGGGATTTTAATATTCACGTGGACGATGAGAATGATCTTATGAGCCTTAGTACTGCGTTTATCTCTCTATTAGATTCTATTGGCTTCTCTCAAAGTGTTCATAAACCGACTCACCGTTTTGGCCACACCCTCGATCTTGTTCTGGTATATGGTGTTGAAATTGAACATTTAATAGTGTTCCCACAGAATCCCTTTCTATCTGACCACTGTTTGATAACTTTTGAGTTTATACTGCTGATCTACACGCCATTAGGCAAAACCTTCTATACAAGATGTCTATCTGATAGCGCTGTAGCTAAATTTAAGGATGTGATTCCATTAGCTTTTAATTCATTATCAAGTCACAAAGTAACGGAGGACTCCTATGCTAATTTCAGTCCCTCCCAAATCAATCATTTTGTTGATAGTGCAGCAGGCTCGCTGAGAATGACACTCGACTCTGTTGCCCCTCTAAAAAAGAAGATAATAAAACAAAGACGGTTAGCTCCATGGTATAACACTGAAACTCGCAAATTAAAGCAAACATCGCGGAAACTTGAGAAGATTTGGCGTTCCACCAAATTGGAAAATTCTCGGTTAATCTGGCAAGAAAGTCTTAAAATGTATAGGAAGGCCCTTCGTAATGCCAGAGCGTACTACTCGTCATTAATAGAGGAAAATAGGAACAACCCCATGTTTCTTTTCAGTACTGTAGCCAGGCTAACGGAAGGTCACAGCTCTACTGAGCCAAATATTCCCATAGCTCTTAGTAGTAATGACTTCATGAGATTCTTCAATGATAAAATTATAACTATTAAAAGCAAAATTCACCAAGACTTGCCTTTAACTGGCACTGACTTATCTCTAAACTCAGGAACCTTAGAAACAGCTGTAAAACCAGATATATGTTTAGACTGCTTTGCTTCACTTGATCTTTATCAATTTCATTCAATTATTTCTTCATCTAAACCATCAACCTGCCTCTTAGACCCCATCCCGACTAGGCTACTTAAAGAAGCTTTACCCTTAGTCAACAATTCTCTACTAGATGTAACCAATCTGTCTTTATTAACAGGCTATGTACCACAGCACTTTAAAGTAGCTGTAATTAAACCTCTTCTGAAAAAGCCCAACCTTGATCCAGAAGTTTTAGCCAACTATAGACCTATATCCAATCTTCCATTTCTCTCTAAGATTCCTGAGAAAGCAGTCGCTAAACAGCTATGTGACTTTCTGCATAGCAACAGCTTATTTGAGGATTTTCAGTCAGGATTTAGAGTTAATCATAGCACAGAGACAGCACTTGTGAAAATTACTAATGACCTCCTAATTGCATCAGACAAAGGACTTATCTCTGTACTGGTGTTATTAGATCTTAGTTCTGCATTTGATACCATTGACCATCATATTTTATTACAGATTGGAACATTTAATTGGCATTAAAGGGACTGCTCTAAGCTGGTTTAAGTCTTATTTATCAGATCGATCTGAGTTTGTTCATGTTAACGATGAATCCTCTGTGCACGCCAAAGTTAGTCATGGAGTCCCACAAGGATCTGTGCTCGGTCCAATCCTGTTCACTTTATATATGCTTCTTTTAGGCAATATTATCAGGAAGCACTCCATAAACTTTCATTGTTATGCAGATGATACTCAATTATATTTATCAATCAAGCCGGATGAAACTAATCAGTTAGCTAAACTTCAAATGTGCCTTCAGGAGATTAAAACCTGGATGAGCTGTAATTTTCTAATGTTAAACTCAGATAAAACTGAAGTTATTGCTCTGGGACCCAAGCACCTCCGTGACGCATTATCCAAAGAGATAGTTACTCTGGATGGCATCACCCTGGCCTTCAGCACCACTGTTAGGAATCTTGGAGTTATTTTTGATCAGGACATGTCCTTTAATTCTCACATAAAGCAAATTTCAAGTATCGCCTTTTTTCACCTACGTAATATTGCAAAAATCAGGAATATCTTGTCTAAAAATGATGCAGAAAAACTAGTCCACGCATTTGTTACTTCTAGGCTGGATTACTGCAATTCTTAATTATCAGGCTGCTCGAAAAAGTCCATAAAGACTCTTCAGCTGATCCAGAATGCGGCAGCACACGTTCTGACAGGAACCAAGAAAAGAGATCACATCTCTCCTGTTTTAGCTTCTCTGTATTGGCTTCCTGTAAAATCAAGAATAGAATGTAAAATCCTTCTTCTCACCTACAAAGCTCTTCATGGTCAGGCACCATCTTATCTTAAAGAGCTCATAGTACCTTACAACCCTACAAGAGCACTACGCTCCCAGAATGCAGGATTACTTGTGGTTCCTAGAGTCTCTAAAAGTAGAACGGGAGCCAGAGCGTTCAGGCTCCTCTCTTGTGGAACCAGGTTCCAGTTTGGGTTCTGGAGGCAGACACCATCTCCACATTTAAGAGTAGGCTCAAGACTTTCCTTTTTGATAAAGCTTATAGTTAGGGCATAGAATTGAATATTGTTAGGGAGTGAAGAGTTGCAGCGTCCGCCTAACCCGGCCCACCTGCTTCTCGTCATAGTTGTCAGATCTATCTATCATATAATCAAGATTATAATAAAACTAAAGGGAGACTTGGCATACAGCCCGATCCGGTTGGGGAGAGTTCTAGCCTGTCCAGGCCCCTCTCTTTACCCTGTCTCTCTTGGTTATGCTTTGATAAAGCTTATAGTTAGGGCATAGAATTGAATATTGTTAGGGAGTGAGGAGTCGCAGCGTCCGCCTATCCCGGCCCACCTGCTTCTCGTCATAGTTGTCAGATTTATCTGTCATATAATAAAACTAAAGGGAGACTTGGCATACAGCCCAATCCGGTTGGGGAGAGTTCTAGCCTGTCCAGGCTCCTCTCTTTACCCTGTCTCTCTTAGTTATGCTGTAGTAGTTTTAGACAGCTCGGGGACTTCCTTCGACACACTGAGCTCCTCTCTCCTATCTTTCTATCTTCCTATTTTGTGTGCATCTATGTCCCAGAAATGCTTGTCACTAACCTAGCTCTGGGGAATCATTCCCCGGAGTCCTTTTGTTCTTTTTCTCCCAGCATGTTTCCTCGGATCAGGGAGGCTCCAAAATCATGGTTGCAGCTGTCGCCATGGTCCCGCTACACGTTCCCTTCCCTGCCACGATCTGCGGTGCCCAGCTACATCCTGCTGTGCCTTGTAATGCTGCACAGTGCCCTGCTATGCCATGAACTACTACAAAGAACTACTACAAACTACTATTATTTTAATTTTTTTTTTTTTGGGACTGTTATTGCCACTCTTCATTCTATCCCCAACCGGTCGTCAGACACCGCCTACCAAGAGCCTGGGTCTGTCCGAGGTTTCTTCCCAAAGGGGAGTTTTTCCTTGCCACTGTCGCACTGGTGCTTGCTCTGGAGGAAACTACTAGAACTGTTGGGTCCTTGTAAAGTGTCTTGAGATAACTCTTGTTATGAATTGATACTATAACTAAAATTGAATTGAATTGAATTGAATTTATGTTTCAACAGGACAATGACCCCAAAACACACCTCCAGGCTTTCGAAGGGCTATTTGACCAAGAAGGAGAGTGGTGGATGCTGTGCCTCCACAGTAACAAGACCTGAACGCAATCCAGATGGTTTGGGGAGAGCTGGACCACAGAGTGAGGGCAAAAGGGCCGACAAGTGCTGAGCATTCTGGGAACTCCTTCAAGACTGTTGGGAAACCATTTCAGGTGACGACCTCTTGAAGCTCAGCAAGAGAATGCCAAGAGTGTGCAAAGCAGTAATCAGAGCAAAGGTGTGGGGGGGGGGGGGGTACTTTGAAGAAACTAGAATATAAGACATGTTTTCAGTTATTTCACACATTTTTGTTAAGTACATAATTCCACATGTGTTCATTCATAGTTTGATGCCTTCAGTGATAATCTACAATGTAAATAGTCATGAAAATAAAGAAAACGCACAGAATATATTTACTTCCTGTAGCTTTTATTTTCAAACAAGACACGCACCCCAGTCTCCTGGCTGAATGTCTTGCCAGGACTAAGACTATTCTAAATTGGAAAGATTATGTAATGGAGCACATGGTCAAGAAAAGCCTGCAACTTCAGGCCTCCAGAGTCTGATGAAGTTCTTCATTTATTAGTAACTATTGGTGGAGAGTTTAATGAGATCCTTGGGGGGGGCGAAGCAATTTCATAAAAACTTTCTACAGACTCAAACAGTTCACTTTCTTAATTTTGTAAAAGAACCTACACCAGGTGACTTCCAAGGTCAGGTATCTATGAATGGGTAAGACACAACAGTACAGGTTGGATGTTGGTGTTATCATGTAAGTGAGAGCTCTTTTTAGTAATTAATGCATGCTTGTTATACATTTTCTTGTTTTATTACTCAACATCTAAACATTTACTTTAAGACAACATTAATGGATGATGATGCAAATGTAACTTATATAACTCTGGATGGGCATGTGGAAGTTAACAAATACAGATATGTTTATTTTTTTATTATGTTCATAGCATATATTCTAATAATCTGCAGTAATTCTATTATTGTGTACCTTATCTGGTTTCACCAAAACCTCCATGAGCCTATGTATATTTTGCAGCTTTGTTAGTGAACTCTGTTCTTTACAGCACTAATATCTACCCAAAGCTCTTGGTTGACTTTTTATCTGAAAAACAGATCATATCTTATTCAGTCTGTCTCTTTCAATTTTATATATTTTATACTTTAGGCTGTTCAGAGTTCTTACTGTTGTCAGCCATGGCCTATGACAGATATGTTTCTATATGTAAACCTCTGCAATATCACACTATCATGAGAAATACCACAGTGAGTATTTTCCTGTTCTTTGCTTGGTTTGTGCCTGCTTGTCATATTTTAGTCCTAGCAATATTTAGTTATGAAGCAAAACTGTGTGACTTAACTCTAAAAGGAATATTTTGTAACAATTCGATTTACAAACCTCAATGTGTAACATCAAGAGTACTTACTATATTTGGTGTAGTCTGTTTAATAGATCTCTCAGTTCTGCCCATGCTTTTCATACTTTTTACATACACCAGGATATTTATAATAACCTATCGAAGTAGTAGTGAAGTCAGGCGAAAAGCTGCACAGACCTGTTTACCCCACCTGTTGGTTTTAATCAGTTTCTCCATTTTGCTTGGTTATGATGTCACTATAGCTCGAATAGAGTCCAATTTTCCTAAAACTGCACGGTTAATAATGACGTTACAAATAATGTTGTATCATCCTTTGTTTAACCCACTCATATACGGGCTCAAAATGAAAGAAATCTCTAAACACCTCAAAAGATTGTTCTGTTCAGCCAAAATGATTTGATGTAATAACACTGATTACTAATGTACAGGCACTTCTTCTGAAATAACAATGCTGAGATGTGAGTTGTTGAAAGGTTCAGTAAATACACAATACTGTGTATATACACAATACTGTGTATTTACTGTTAAAGAGACTGTTTGTTATGGGAATAGCAAGGTGTCTTGATTTTGAACTTTAAAATGGTTAATATTTGTATGAATACAAAAATAACTATTCTACATTATCAAGTCAACTTAAATGTAGTTTTTCTGTATTTTATTTACTGTCATAAATGTAATTTGCAAGCTAAGTTCTTTGAAGTAACAATATTTGTTGTTCACCGCTGTATCTTTTTTACTTTCACTGTAACACATTCTCATGTAGACTGTTTTCTGTATTTAACTTTAGTTTCATAATTGTAATTAGCAAACCTGAACCCTGTTCACCTGAGATGACATTTACATTCATAGCATTGGCTCTGGGTACCGTGATAAATTAAATATTGACATTCAGCAATATAAGTTGTATTATTGCAGATGCATAATGTGTTAAGACCACACTTAAAGTGTGAACATGCCATTCACTTTACAGATAAATGAAGTTGTTTTGAGTAATAATGATATTTGTTGTTCACCGCTGGATTTTAGTTCTTCCACAGCAACACATTCTGACTCAGGAGGAAATCCTTATTTTTCACTTCAAGCTATGACTTTACTATTGATACTCAACTTACGGGGGTGTCCGGTACTATTTTCTTATTCACAATGAAAGTAAATAGATTCAGATTGGGAATTTCATCATACATCTAAATAAGGTAGAAGAGTGCATAAAAAA
>CM057247.1:1256071-1259056 GCA_029931835.1 Etheostoma nigrum
AACTTTCTACAGACTCAAACAGTTCACTTTCTTAATTTTGTAAAAGAACCTACACCAGGTGACTTCCAAGGTCAGGTATCTATAAATGGGTAAGACACAACAGTACAGGTTGGATGTTGGTGTTATCATGTAAGTGAGAGCTCTATTTAGGAATTAATGCATGCTTGTTTTTACATTTTCTTGTTTTATTACTCAACATCTAAACATTTAGTTTAAGACAACATTAACCTCCGAGCCCTGAGGCCATTTTTACAGTTCATTTTCCGTCTGGATTTATTTTATATAAAAGCCAATAAAACATCAACCCTGTTGTCTACAGTGAAGATATGAAAATCATTTTTTTCAGGACAAACTGGGTTAGTAGAATATTTGGGTTGCAATGAGGTCACTTGAATGTTAAAAATGGTTGCAGGACCTTAAAGACAAATAAATAAATAAAACGGAACATGACTCTTCCAGATATGTATTGATATCACAGACATATAGGTAAAACCTAAGCCATTTTACTCTCTAAAACACTTCACATATGTCTTGGGAGTCACACTGTGAAGAAATAATCATTATAAATTTTACAGAAGACAAAATACAGACATTTCTTCAAAAAAAGTCCAGACGCTTTTGCCCTCATGACATTTATCTATGCCAATAATAACATAATAATGTCCTATTTATTGATATTACACCCACAACAATGCTACACAAGCATGTGTGTGTCTAAAACAGTTCCTCTATATGCAAAAATAAACATAATAAACATTATAACTCATATAAAGCACATACTATTTACATTTCTTCAAAAAAGGCCCAAATATATAATATATAATGCAAATATATGCCAAATCTCAAACCAATGAGGCCATTTCCGCTATAAAACGGTAGATATCTATCTTGTTCCGCTATAGCACCTTTGATTGCATACTAGACACTCTGACAGGAAGTGTAGGACGTGTAGGAAGTGTTGGGAGTGTTGACATGTTTCAGCCTCCATACTCTTTGGCTGATGTCTCCCATATATGGCCATACTGGGGCCTGTACTTCCTGTAAACAGAGAGCAGACACGGAGCAGCGCGAGCTAGCGGCATAATTGAGCGAAAACGCAATGAATTATGGACATAAAGTGGATAAATCTGGGATTTAAAGGTATGGATTTAAAGCCCAACAACCCTGAAAAAGGCTGGAAGTTCCAGGCTGGATAGAAAATCACCTGTAGAGGCTAAAAGGACACGGAAAAAAACGCCGTAAAGGCTAATTCATCAGGTTTCCGGAGCAACTTTTGGTGAGTGGCTGCGTTGTATTGTTTAAAAGTTATTAAACTATGAATCAGAGGTGATTTTTTGATCGTGGGCGAGCCTCTCGGTCTCCCAGGGTTATGATGATGCAAATGTAACTTATATAACTCTGGATGGGCATGTGGAAGTTAACAAATACAGATATGTTTATTTTTTTATTATGTTCATAGCATATATTCTAATAATCTGCAGTAATTCTATTATTGTGTACCTTATCTGGTTTCACCAAAACCTCCATGAGCCTATGTACATTTTCATTGCAGCTTTGTCACTAAACTGTCTACTCTACAGCACTAATATCTACCCAAAGCTTTTGGTTGACTTTTTATCTGAAAAACAGATCATATCTTATTCAGCCTGTCTCTTTCAATTTCAAATATTTTATACTTTAGGCAGTTCAGAGTTCTTACTGTTGTCAGCCATGGCCTATGACAGATATGTTTCTATATGTAAACCTCTGCAATATCACACTATCATGAGAAATACCACAGTGAGTATTTTCCTGTTCTTTGCTTGGTTTGTGCCTGCTTGTCATATTTTAGTCCTAACAATATTTAGTTATGAAGCAAAACTGTGTGACTTAACTCTAAAAGGAATATTTTGTAACAATTCAATTTACAAACTTCAATGTGTAACATCAAGAGTACTTACTATATTTGGTGTAGTCTGTTTAATAGATCTCTCAGTTCTGCCCATGCTTTTCATAGTTTTTACATACACCAGGATATTTATAATAACCTATCGAAGTAGTAGAGAAGTCAGGAGAAAAGCTGCACAGACCTGTTTACCCCACCTGTTGGTTTTAATCAGTTTCTCCATTTTGAGTGTTTATGATGTCAGCATAGCACGAGTAGAATCCAATTTTCCTGAAACTGCACGCTTAATAATGACGTTACAAATAATGTTGTATCATCCTTTGTTTAACCCACTCATATACGGGCTCAAAATGAAAGAAATCTCTAAACACCTCAAAAGATTGTTCTGTTCAGCCAAAATGATTTGATGTAATAACACAGATTACTAATGTACAGGCACTTCTTCTGAAATAACAATGCTGAGATGTGAGTTGTTGAAAGGTTCAGTAAATACACAATACTGTGTATTTACTGTACACAGTATTTACTTTAACAGTAAATTCACTGTTAAAGAGACTGTTATGAGAATTGCAAGGTGTCTTAGCTTTATAATGGTTAATATTTCTATGAATACAAAAAACAACTCTATTCTTCATTATCAAGTCAACTTAAATGTAGTTTTTCTGTATTTTTTCAATAACAAACATCAAAGACATTTTTATTGTTGTACTTTGTATTTACTGTTAAAGAAACATTTTACTGTTTGTTATGGGAACAGCAAAGTGTTGAACATTTTAATGGCTAATATCTGTAATTATACATTATGATGTCATCACTACTGGCATGTAGACAGTTTTCTGTATTTTACTTTACTGTCATGAATGTAATTAGCAATTAGTCATTTTGAGTAACATTAACATTTGTTCTTCACGGCTGTTGTTTTTTGTCTTCAATGTAACACATTCTGACTCAGCAGTAAATTAAGGTGACCAGATTTCTCAGACAAAATCCGGGGACATTTTCAGCTCAGAAGCGTAAATACCTCCAAAACACGTCATGTTTTTAATTTTTGTAAAACTTAAAACGGGGACACTAGACCTAGAGCTGAGTATCAGATACAA